>CM063497.1:105912954-105960454 GCA_032207245.1 Pardosa pseudoannulata | reverse complement strand
TCGTGATTGGATATAATTTTGATATTATTTGCAGTTAAATTTTGATCGTTTTCAAAAGGTCCGATTCTTATCAGATTTCCTTACCTATCTACCACCTGGAAAATGATATCCAGACCTACAGATTGGTTCTGACTGGTCTGTGTTGGGCAAGGGGATATTTAAAGTTCACAACAGGCTCAAACCAGGAATCCCGAGATCCTAGAATATTACACGGACTACTAATAGATCTAGTGATCGTCTGCAGTTTAAAAATAATTTGCAGCTTAATCATTATCATCAGAAAATGGGAATTTGATTATGATTCATTACCTTTCCACCACTTGGGAGATTATATCCAGAACTATAAATGTGTTTTGCCCGTTCTCTATTGACCAAAGAGATAGTTAGTGTGCACAACAGGCACAAACCAGGAATCAAAAGATCCTAGTCGTTTACTGAGACTAATAATTGATATCGTGATTGGATATAATTTTGATATTATTTGCAGTTAAATTTTGATCGTTTTCAAAAGGTCCGATTCTTATCAGATTTCCTTACCTATCTACCACCTGGAAAATGATATCCAGACCTACAGATTGGTTCTGACTGGTCTGTGTTGGGCAAGGGGATATTTAAAGTTCACAACAGGCTCAAACCAGAATAAATAGAATATTACACGGACTACTAATAGATCTAGTGATCGTCTGCAGTTTAAATAATGATTGCAGCTGAATTTTTATCATTTTCAGGAAATCGGAATCTGATTATGATCCCAAGAGTACCCAAGAGTGAAGAGAGATAGAATTTTCCCAAGGTCAAGAAACTTAGTCAGTGAATTTAGCTGTTAGGTCAGGAGAAAAGCTTAGCTGTTTGTCGGCGACAGCTGGAAAACGTGGTGTTTAATTTTATTGGACATAAGCTTAAATGCATTAAAAAGATTTAACAAATTTTGATTAAGACATTTGAGGCTAAAAGATTTTAAGGAATTAGAATGGAAGTTTTTAAGGAAATATTAAAGTAAAATAAATTATATATATATATATATATATATATATATATATAGAGAGAGAGAGAGAGAGAGAGAGATAGATAGATAGATAGATATATGTATGTGTGTGTTATGTTATTTTCTACAAAACTGTATATTTTTTAACCATGCATTTATAACAGCTCTTATTTACTCATTATATGTTTTATAAAATAACGTTTTGTACAGTAAGTAACAGTGTTTGTAGACAATGATTTGAATGATAAACAAAAGCACAATTAAGAAGAAAGAATGAAAATTTGCATGAAGTCTGCACTTAAAAAGAACAAAATTAGAACGTATCTTAGAATGAAAGTAATGTGAATATTTCTGTGAGATACAAATTTCTTAATTTTCTAAACGCGAAGTGTTCATTTAAAAAGGAAATTAGTTGAGAGATTTTTTACTTTACGCAGCCCAATAAGTAATAAATTGCAGTATAATATTGTTTACTTGAGCTAATGAGGCATTAAATTGTGTTTCTGCATTAGAATTTTCGAATAGTTTTTGAAAAACCTACGCATCTAAGGAATCGCAGCAGCGTTTTATATATTTGTGTAGTAGAATACTTTTTGCTAATTTTTAAAACTATCTTCATCTAAATTCGAATTGAATAATTCATATTTATGTGTTCCTCGAAAATATAATTTTAAATACATTTAAAAATCTAACATATGAATACACTTTAAAATTATATTTTCTCAATAATTTACATAAGTATCTGATGCAGTTCAAATACTGTTTTATTAATCCTAATATTTAACCATTTCTAATATTTTTTAAATCTACCTGCTGTTACTGAAAAATGTTTTTATATAATTTATCATTGATTTATTACATTTTTTAACTATATTCTTCAAATTACTTTCATGTTTTGTTGTGCAGTTACTCATGTGCAAAGAACTATCATCTCAACATAAGGATGTAATGTATACCATAATACTTTTTTTATAAATACATGGGCGAAATAAAAAAACAATAAACAAGAATCGAGAAGTATGAAATAGAAATCGTATTATTCCATGCATGAACCGGGAGCGTTGTCGAGTTCTAGGCATTTTCGGTCTTGGTACTCAAAAGGGTAAAGAAATTGAAACAAACGATTTAAAGGAACAAAATAATTTAAAAGTTATAAAACATGAACACCATTAGAAATTGCTTTTCATGTTTACAGAGCCTTTCCCTCGCAGAATGTTATTTTAAAAGTATACAGTAGCGTAAGTATTTTTTCTTCCAATTTTTATGACATGTTCTCTTTTTTAACATTGCATTTTATTTCTTATAGATTCAATTTTAAAACACATTACAGCAAATGAAATGATTAAGGTAATTGAGACAAATGATTTAAAGGAACAGAATCATTTAAAATTTATAAAACAGGAACAAAATTAAAAAATGTTTTTCATGCTTACAGAGCCTTTCCGTCACAGAAAGTTATTTTAAAAGTACACAGTAGCGTAAATATTTTTTCTTCCATTTTTATTACAAGTTCTCTTTTTTAACATTGCATTCTTTTCTTACACAGTTCCTTTTAAAACGCATGAAAGCAAATGGAATGATTAAGGTAATCGAAACAATTGATTTAAATTAACACAATCATTTGACAGTTATAGGACAAACATCATTAAAAACTGTTTTTCATGTTTAAAGAGACTTTCCTTATTAAGAGACTTTCCTTATTAAAGTTATTTTAAAAGTGTACAATATCATAAGTCTTTTTCTTTCCCTTTTTTATCCCGTTCTCGTTTTTAACATTGCATTCTTTTCTTACACAGTTCCTTTTAAAACGCATGAAAGCAAATGGAATGATTAAGGTAATCGAAACAATTGATTTAAATTAACACAATCATTTGACAGTTATAGGACAAGCATCATTAAAAACTGTTTTTCATGTTTAAAGAGACTTTCTTTCAAGGGAATTTATTTTAAAAGTGTACAATATCATAAGTATTTTTCTTTCCCTTTTTTATCACTATCTCGTTTTTAGCATTGCATTCTCTTCTTATAGAGTAACTTTTATAACACCTTAGAGCAAATGAAATGATTAAGGTAATCCAGACAAATGATTTAAAGGAGCACAATCATTGGAAAGTTATAAAACATTAACACCATTAAAAATCTATTTCATGTTTACAGAGCCTTTCCGTCACAGAAAGTTATTTTAAAAGTATACAGTAGTGTAACTATTTTTTCTTCACTTTTTATCACATGTTCTCTTTTTTAACATTGCATTTTTTTCATATAGATTCACTTTTAAAACACATTGAAGCAAATGAAATGATTAATCTAATCGAAACAAATGATTTAAAGGAAAACAATCATTGTAAAATTATAAAACATGAACACCATTAAAAAACTTTTTCATGTTTACAGAACTTTTCATCACAGAAAGTTATTTTAAAAGTATACAGTAGCGTAAGTATTTTTCTTCCCCTTTTTATTACAAGTTCTCTTTTTTAACATTGCATTTTTTCTTATAGATTCACTTTTAAAACCCATTACAGCAAATGAAATGATTAATTTAATCCAGACAAATGATTTAAATGAGCATAATCATTGGAAAGTTATAAAACATGAACACCATTAAAAATGTATTTCATGTTTACAGATCTTACGGCCACAGAAAGTTATTTTAAAAGTATAAAGTAGCATAAGTATTTTTTCTTCCAATTTTTATGACATGTTCTCTTTTTTAACATTGAATTCTTTTCTTATGGAGTTTCTTTTAAAACACATAAAAACAAATGAAATGCTTAAAGTAATCGAAACAATTGATTTAAATTAACACAATCATTTGATAGTTATAGGACAAGCATCATTAAAAATATTTCATGTTTACAAAACTTTCCTTCACGGAAAGTTATTTATAAAAGTGTACAGAGTATAAGTATTTATTTTTCCCCCTTTTTGTCACATGTTCTCGTTTTTAACATTGCATTTTTTCTTATAGATTAACATTTTAAAACATTAAAGAAAATGAAATGATTAAGATTATCGAAACAAATAATTTAAATACACAATCATGAAAAAGTTTTTATGTTCAAACAATAAAATTTTTAAAAACTTTATCACAATGTACTAGATGTCTGAAAGAATATTTTAAGTAAATACAACAATATTGATATTCTTGTCAAAATAAGGTCATAAAAATTACCCTTCAAAATGCGTACACCTATACATTTGATACTTGTCTGATGTGATTTAAAGTATTAAAAAATAGCATATAGTATTTTACACGGAATTAATAAACGCGAAGAGGTCATTCATTAAAATATACGCAAGTCACAGTCATCGTTTCTACAATCTATTTTATATGTTTTCTATTCACGCTATCTATTTTAAAAGTTTCGCAAACACTCGAGATTATAGATGCAAATAAATTATTCTTCCATATGAAAATTCATAATTAAAAGAATGACTCACACTTTTATGTATTGTCTAAAAGACTTATGTTCCAAGACCAACATTACAGACGCTACTAGTTAATTTAGAGAAGAATTAGTTACGTAATTTATTCATTCATCCATCCGAGAAATTAATTAAGCTCCGTATGAAATTGTTTACTTGAGCTAATAAGTCGATAAATTTTGTTTATGCATTATGATTTTCTAATTGCTTATGAAAATCATATGAATTATGAATCGCAGCGTCTCTTGTATATGCTTTTATTTGAGTATTGGATTTTTTTTTTAAACTTTTAAAATATGATTTTATTTAAAGAACCATTTTAATCTTAGATTTATTTATTTTTAAGTGTTTCGAAAAGCAATAAATATAGGTACATTTTAATGAACTTAAAATAAACATTTTAATGCATCGGTCGGGGAATTTTTTTAATCATTACTCCAAAATATATCCTTCACATTTTCTGCTAATATAGAAATTCGTTCTTTCACAATTTTTGCAGACAAGGGAACTGAATTCAGTTTTTTCGCTTTTTTCTGACTACACATAATCTCTGCCATTTTTACAGCAGCTGGTTTAACCAAATCTTCCCCAATAGTGTATGGTTTCTTATTTCGAGCAATCAACCAGGCTACTTCAAAGCTAGCCCTTGATGCTGAACGCTGATCGAATGTACCAAGCAAGTTGCTTCTTCAATCTTTGTCTTTTAACAGATATTTCTAAATTTGCAAAGTATTCTCGCGGTTTGGAAGACAGGTGTGAATGCAAATTATCTAAATGTTTCTTCAATTGACTTTTTTTGAAAGATTCTGAAGTCAGTACCTTAATACATACAACACACTGTGGTTTCATTGTACCATTGTCTTCTATTTGTGCCCATCCCCCCCCCCCCCCACCCCCCCCCCCCCCCCCCCCCCCCCCCCCCCCCCCCCCCCCCCCCCCCCCCCCTCGTAAAACCGTAATTAAGGAATTCTTCTTGGTATGTTCTTTTTCTATTTGCTGCCATCTGAAGGGAGACAGAAAATAATATTTGTAAAATATTTAAATTAAATTTCTAAATTGCGGCTTACCTTTATCGATATATCGATGATTAATGATAAAATCAGCAACTAACTAATAAAAACTCGCTCTCTGACTTATCACTTTATTTGTACTCAATTTAAAGTAAAATAAAATGGGCTTTATTGCTCAAAGAGAACACTTTAGTGTGGTGGGTAGTGAGATGGCGAGAACACTTTAGTGTGGTGGGTAGTGAGATGGCGAGAACACTTTAGTGTGGTGGGTAGTGAGATGGCGAGAACACTTTAGTGTGTTGGGTAGTGAGATGGCGAGAACACTTTAGTGTGGTGGGTAGTGAGATGGCGAGAACACTTTAGTGTGGTGGGTAGTGAGATGGCGAGAACACTTTAGTGTGGTGGGTAGTGAGATGGCGAGAACACTTTAGTGTGGTGGGTAGTGAGATGGCGTGGCCTGCATATGTCGCTAAATAGTTTAAGTTGAAAAAAATACTAACAAGTTTTTAAAATAGCAAATTAAAAATACATACTTTTTACTAAACAAAAAATTCATTTTTACCCCATTTGGTGTAATTTACCCCTGTTCCCCGACCGCTGGTTTAATGAATGTTTCAATTAACATTTTAAAGAAAGTTAATTTTTAATACATTTTTTATATTTACATCTTTTTTATTGCATAACATTTTAATAACTTTTTTTCATTTAGAGAAAACTTTGTTCTAAATAGAGGAGATATTTAATATTGAATCAAATATAGATTATTTAATTGGATATGTCTCTTTAAAATTTCTTGGTTTGGTTTGGTTTGGTTTGGAGTGCTAGGGTCTACTTTTTACAACACGAGGGCAACATTATATGAAATGCGTCACAAAGTATTACAGTTTAACAACGCCAGCGCGAAACTGACATAAGCTACGTTTACATGTGCCAAAAGCAGCGTAGAATGCAGGGTAGATACGCGAATTGTACTATCCTTTCAAGAATTATCCCTAGCTAGGGAAAAAATTGAGGGGTAGAAAGAACCAACCTTTCTACCTGGGTAATAGTAGAGTTTACTCTCCTTTCACATCATCCTTTACGCTTGCAGATAATTGTCGTCCCGTATGATCACGTGACTTCTAGCGACAATCCCGGCGAAATGGAGGGTAGAAATAATTGACTATGTAAACGGGTTTCTCCGACCCTCCTAGCAAAATCCCTTTACCCGGGTAAAAAGAAGGGTACATGAGTGGCACATGTAAACGGGGCTATAGAGGCGAAAGCGAAATGAGTGACTTTCCTTCGATCCCATTGGTCAAGTCGTGTTGCTAACGTCGGAGTAGCCCTCATCGGCCAAAGCAACGGTGCCCAACGAACTTTTTTGAGAGATCTGCAGGGCCCCCTAGGAGAGATAGCAAGGTTTTGTTTTGCTTTGGAGCACTACGGTCTACTTTTTGCAACACGAGGGCTAATGAAACCGGGAGCTACAGCTTAAAGCCGATTCCGAACGGCTACGAACATCCATGCCACTATGGTAATCAAACCCACGAACTCCGGTACCGAAGGATAGCACAGTAACCAATCGGCCATCGTCCGGCCATATTAGCCTGGGACAAACTATATTCAAAGTAGAGCAGATTTCTATATATTGAATAAAATAAAATTTGTTATATGGAAACAATTCAGCTCCAAAATTACTGTTCTCATAAAATCTCAAAATCCTTCTATAATTGTGTGGGACAAACTTTATTATAAATAGAGCACATCTTTATTTGGATTCAAATTAAAATTAATTTAATTGAGACAATTCAGTTTGAAATGTATAATGTCTCTTTAAATTTTTTTATACATTTAAGAATTAACATTTTAAGATATGCATTTCAAACATTTATTTAAACACCACAGAATCTCTAAAAGAGTCATACAAATTTTAGAAGACTTAAAAATGTAAAAACATATTATTTTTGACTTCTTATATATAATTTATTAACATGTTTAGAACATTTTTTTGTTTTACTTTTGCACACATATCTCATTAATGTTTGTTACAGAGCAAATATTTCTGTTAGAAAGTTTTAAATAAGTAACACTTTTTTTTTAAATGATATCAAGGCTAAAGTATAAAATTATTAAAAATATAATTAAATTTAAGACAAACTTACTGTCTTAAAACAAACTACAATATCTCAAAAAAACTCAGAGCCAAATTTTTATCTATTTCAGATTGATATATATTTTCAAACAACATTTGAAATAAGTATTTTTTTTTGCTTAAAAATTAAAAAAATTATCATCATAAGAAAATTTAGGTTCAATCGGATAAAAATAATACTGTATACGACCTATAAACATTTTATGAAAAATTTAAAAACTTTATAATTCAACAAGTACGTTACATAAAATAAACGCAATTTGAGAAAAATCAAGTTAAAGTATTATCTTTACAGACATATCTCACTAATCATTGAAACATAAATATTTTTGGTAGAAAGTTTTAAATCAGAATCACTTTGTTGTCAACAAAACTGATATCAAGGCTAAAGCTCATAATCACTGAATTTATATATATATATATATATATATATATATATATATATATATATATATATATATATATATATATCATATATATATATATATATATTCAAATATCATTTGAAATAAGTATTTTTTTCCTTAAAAGATAAAGAATTATCATTATAAAAATTTTAGATTCAATTGGATGAATATAATACTGTATATAACCTGAAAGAATTCCATGAAAAATATTAATAACGTTATAATACAACATGCGCGTTACATTAAAAAAAACCGCAATTTGAGAAAAATCAAATTAAATCATTATTTTTACACACATATCTCACTAATCTTTGAAACATAAATATTTTGGGTTTAAAGTTTTAAATCAGAATCACTTTGTTGTCAACAAAACTGATATCAAGGCTAAAGCTCATAATCACTTAATTTATAATTAATTTTAAGACAAACTTATTGTCTTAAAACAAACTACAATATCTCAAAAAACTCAGAGCCTATATTTTTATATATTTAAAATACATATATATTTTCAGACAGTATTTGAAATAAGTATTTTTTCCTTAAAAGGTAATAAATTATCATTATAAGAAAACTTAGATTCTATTGGATGAAAATAATACTGTAAAAAACCAGTAAAAATTTATGTAAAAATATTAATAACTTTATGGGACAACAAGTAAGTTACATAAAAAAAGCAATTTGAGAAAAATCAAGTTAAAGTATTATCTTTACACACATATCTCACTAATCTTTGAAACATAAATATTTTGGTAGAAAGTTTTAAATAAGAAACGATTTGTTGTTAACAAAACTGATATCAAGTCTAAACGCATGATCACTAAATTTAAAATTAAGTTTAAGACAAACTTATTGTCAAAATAAACTATAATATCTCAAAAACTCAAAAACTAAATTTTTATATATTTAAGATACATATATATTTTCAAACAGTATTTGAAATAAGCATTTTTTCCTTAAAAGATAACAAATTATAAGAAAATTTAGATTCAGTTGGATGGAAATAATACTATATACAACCTATAAAAATTTCATGAAAAATATTAAAAACTTTATGAGACAAAATGCGCGTTACATAAAAAAATCGAAATTTGAGAAAAATAAAGTTAAAGTGTTATCTTTACACACATATCTCAATAATCTTTGAAACATAAATATTTTTGGTAGAAAGTTTTAAATAAGGAACACTTTCTTGTTAAAAAAAACTGATATCAAGGCTAAAGCGCATGATCACTAAATTTATAATTAAGTTTAAGACAAACTTATTGTCTTAAAACAAATTATAATATCTCAAAAAACTTGAACCTAAATTTTTATATATTTAAGATATATATATATATATATATATATATATATATTCAAACAGCATTTGAAATAAATATTTTTTTCCTTAAAAGATGAAAAATTATCATTATAAGAAAATTTAGATTCAATTGGATGAAAATAATACTGTATACAACCTGCAAAATATTCATGAAAAATATTAAAACTTTATGGGACAACAAGTAAGTTACATAAAAAAAGCAATTTGAGAAAAATCAAGTTAAAGTATTATCTTTACACACATATCTCACTAATCTTTGAAACATAAATATTTTGGTAGAAAGTTTTAAATAAGAAACGATTTGTTGTTAACAAAACTGATATCAAGTCTAAACGCATGATCACTAAATTTAAAATTAAGTTTAAGACAAACTTATTGTCAAAATAAACTATAATATCTCAAAAACTCAAAAACTAAATTTTTATATATTTAATTCAAACAGTATTTGAAAATGTATTTTTTTTTCCTTAAAAGATGAAAAATTATCATTATAAGAAAATTTAGATTCAATTGGATGAAAATAATACTGTATACAACCTGTAAAAATTTCATGAAAAATATTAAAACTTTATGACACAACATGCGAGTTACATTAAAAAAAAACGCAATTTGAGAAAAATCAAATTAAAGCATTCTTTTTACACACATATCTTACTAATATTTGAAACATATATATTTTTGCATAAATTTTTATATGAGAATCACTTTGTTGTTAACAAAACTGATATCAAGGCTAAAGCACATAATCACTAAATTTATAATTAAGTTTAAGTCAAAATTATTGCCTTAAAACAAATTAAAATATCTCAAAAAGCTCAGAACCTAAATTTTTAAATATTTAAAATACATATATATTTTCAACAGTATTTGAAATAATATTTTTCCTTAAAAATATAAAAAATTCATTTAGAAAAATTAGATTCAATTGGATGAAATAATACTTATAAAACAACCTGTAAAAATTTCATATAAAAATATTTTAAACTTTATGAGACAACATGCGTTACATAAAAAAACGCAATTTAGAAAATCAAGTTAAAGTGTTATCTTTACACATATCTCACTAATCTTTGCACACTTTTTTGCAAAACATAAATAGTAAATGAGAATAAACATTGTTTAAACTTAAAGGCATACATAATATAATGTTGATCAAAATTTTTTTAGTTTTAAAAAGTCACTTTGTTGTTAACAAAACTGATATCAAGGCTAAAGCACATAATCACTAAATTTATAATTAAGTTTAAGTCAAAATTATTGCCTTAAAACAAATTAAAATATCTCAAAAAGCTCAGAACCTAAATTTTAAATATTTAAAATACATATATATTTTCAAAATTATTTGAAATAAGTATTTTTTCCTTAAAAATTAAAAGATTATTCTTATAAGAACTTTTAGATTCAATCGGATGAAAATAATACTGTATACAACCTGTAAAAATTTCCTGAAAAATATTAAAACTTTATAAGACAACATGTGCTTTACATAAAAATACGCAATTTGAGAAAAATCAAGTTAAAATTTTGTAAGTTTAAATTTGTTTACATAAACAACTACAGTTTTATATTCATAATATTTTTTAAAATTTTTTAGACACTGTTTTATATTCAAAACTGAATATCTATTTACATATATTTTTCTTAAAAATCCAATTTTTTGTCGATTTTACAGTTTATGACTCCTTAAAAATAATTCAGAATTGCCTAGCATACCTTTTAAAAAAAGATAAGTAATTCACAATAATTTTTTCTACATATTGAATTTTATGTATTGTTATCATGTATTACTATTTATTTTAGAGGATTCTTTCTCACTAGAGACTACACTACCAAATAATTTATCGTTGTTTCTCAAATTTCATAATTAAAAGAATAAGTCGCACTTTGATGTATTGTTCACAGCACTTATGTCCCAAGGCAAACATTAGCAGACACGACTAGTTAATTTTGAAGGAGAATTAGTTAAGTGATTTATTAATTCACCCAGCCGAGTAATTAGTAACGTCCCGCATGAAAGTATATTAAGTGAACTAATGAGGCGGAAAGTTTTGTTTTTAATTTAAAATTTCTTAATTGTTCGTCAAAAACATACACGTGTCTGAATTAGAGAATATCTTGTACTATGGCACTATTTATGTATTAGAATTTGTGTTGCATTCATATCTAATATTATTGAGAATAAATCTTCATCAATAGACAGATATGCATACATATATATTAAATATATACAAACATGTCTACGTTCTGCATTTAATTTTTATATTATAATGTTCAAAGGCATTTTTAGAAACTAATAAAGTAATTATGCATGCATAAGAGCATGTCACACATTGTTTATAAGAAAATAGTTATTTTAATACGTTTTTGGAGTTTTTTTTAATATACAGATTTATAAAAGTGAAATTCTTAACAACCACCCTAAAGCAAACATTTTTTTGAATATATTTATTATTTATGTACACAACACACACACACACACACACACACATATATATATTTATATATATATATTATATATATATATATATATATATATATATATATATATTATTTAAAATACATATATACATACATATATATATATATATATATATATATTATATAATATATATATCATATATGTATATTATATATATATATATATATATATATATATATTATATATATTATATAATATATATATATATTATATATAGCATAAATATTGTATATAATGTATACAAGGTTCAAAAAAGCATAAGCTCTGCTCAGCTAGATTCCTCATTCGGAGTACATAAGATCTGCCCAAAGAAACGTGCCTGTACGTTCCATACCTTACGATAAAAATACGAAAAACAAAGTATGACGTCACTTTATTGAATATATCAACAGCAGTATATGCACAATTTAAAGCAGATGTTACTTAACAGTTCGTAAGACATTTCCATTATATCGGCCGTACATCAGGTACATGTCGCAGTTGTCACGAACGGAAAACATGGCCACCATACGAAGTATATTGGTAACGCAAGATGCAGTCTTTTAAATACCAGTTCAATAGTGGCTTAACAGCATTCCATGCGCTCGCGCATGCATAGCGCGATATGAATTGCGAATGTTTTAAACATTATCATCTGGAAAGAAATACAAATGTACAAATATACTGTTGTTGATATGAATACAGTATTTTTTTCTTGCACCGGCAGTGACTTCATACTTTGTTTTTTAATATTTTTCTCTAAAACTATGGATCGTACATGTACTATTCTTTGGGCAGTTTTCATTTGACTGCAAATCAAATAGTCTCGTGTATAGTTTTTAGATTGTATCTTTGCCTATTATGAAAGACCTTTTGTTCCCTAAAACTAATGGGAAGAAAACCAACAGATACTCGAAGGAAAAAAACTGGATAATTTATTTAACAAAACATTATTTTATAAATTTCAGTAATAGCTATATATCTCTTTCTGACTCTCTCTTTCTCTCTCTTCCTGCCTGTATATACATATATACACACATACACACACATGCACACACACATATATATATATTCACATATAAATATACATACATATATATATATATATATATACTATATGAATGTTTGTGTATGTATATGTATATATGTGCTATAATTTCGATTATATAATAACTATTTTCTTGTAAACTATGTGTGACAATGCTCTGATAAACATGTATCATTAATTTATTAGTGTCTAATAATCTTCTTACAATATATAAATTTTTGCATATAGTCTATTTCTCTAGTCCTTCCTCAATCATTTAACTCTCTCCTCTTCTGTTATTATATATATGCAAATATATATATATAATATATATATATATCTATATATAGTATATATATATAAATATATGTATATATATATAATATATAAAAAATGTATATATATATGTAAAATATATATGTATATATATAAATATATTATATATATATATATATAAATATATATATATATATATATAAGTATATATATATGTATATATATATATATATAATAAATATAATGTATATAAATATATAAATAATGATATATATATATATATATATATATATATATATATATATATAAATATATACATATATAATATAATATATATGTATATATATCTTTTTATGTATATATATGTATATAAATTATATATATATGTAAAATATATAATATTGAATACATATATAAATATATAAATATATTTATATATATATAAATATATATTTATATATATATATAAATATATTATAATATATATATATATATATATATATCTTAAAGTAGATGCAAGATTTTAATAAAACTGTAGTCCTCTCGGATGATTTAAATTTCTTTGCTGTTTTATGATACAAATAAGTTGATGAGATAAATACTTGCTTATAGTATCAAGTATATTGCATCGTCATCTTTGAAGATAACAGAACAGATGTATAACACTGCAATGCATCATTTGATGGTCCATTTCAAGCACACTCTCCATAATTTAACATTGTTGGGTAACACAAAGATGCATATAAGAAAGGAATTCAAGTGGTTGCAGTGTATGATCCGCAAAGCTGGGTTTTAATTGACAAAATAATTTTTTTCATAAAACATTAAAATAATATACAAACATGAATTATAAAATAACTGTGAGAAGTAATTCTAAAAGATATCTTTTAAAATTATTTAGTTTTAGAAATATAAATTTTATTGCCAAACATTAGACAAATCTATGAGGAATAGAAAATAAATTGTTTACTTATGATACTTGACAATATAAGTATAATTTTCCACAAACTTCCTTTGAGGATGTCATAAATTTGACTGTATAGACATTAAAAAGAATAAACTGCAATTATAAACTGCAACAGAAATAAATTACTTTTATTGAATATAGAAGAAAAGAAGACAAACACTGTTATTTTCCTTTAAGCTTACTGGATCTTTATGCCCACTGTTTGCTAATGAAAAAACAGAAAAAATCTGGTTACGACATATTATTACAGTTAAATACCGAATAAAAATCAAAAAATACGGTTTACAGTTACCTTTTTATGTAAAATTTTAACTGTAGCAATACAAAAAAATAATGTATTTTTAAGATTAAAAAAAGTATGAAACAGATCGCAAAAATGGTACTTTGTTTTTACTCTAATCAGTTCATATTTTTTAATACCAAATAATTACGCTTCCTCTTATCTCACTAATAACCAGCGATACTAACACCAAATATTTAAAAAATCAGCATTCTACTAGCTTTTTCTTCTCGTTTAGCTGTTTGTATACATCGTTCTTTCAAAATTATCTGCACAGAAATCAATCTATTGTTATGAGTTTCATAATTAATTGTAAGGAACACTTTTAGTATTTTTCAAACTACGTACTCAGTATTAGAATTTCCATCCGCTTTTAGATAATTTTCCTTTCAAATTAGTTAAACAATTATGATTTCCTATCTTTAATTATTTCTTACATAGATATAGATTACTTAAACAATAACATAAATTATTTTCAGCTTTTAAATACCACACACACTTTTCAATGCATACATATATATAAATACAAATGATTATACTAATATGACGTAAATATATATTTTTAATATATAATTTTTCAAAATAATAATTGGGTTTATATATCTCTATTTTACAGACAATATTTATATATGTACATAATATAAATGTAATATATATATATAAATAAATTCATATATAACTTTGGTTTATGCAAGTTGAATTGTCTTTTCATGTTTCAAAAATTACTGATGATCAAACTAAATATCATAGTGTTGTTTCTGCTTTGGACTGTGAACTTTCATCAGCGATATATTGAAAAATCCCCCAAAAGAAAATTTATACAACACATTAAAGGAACGCATCATTAAGCATTTTGCCGAAACAGAAACTGCTAGATTACGATTACTTTTCCAGGAACTATCTCTAGGTGACAAGCGGCCATCCCAACTTCTACATGAAATGCAGAACCTCGCATCTGGCCAAATGACTGATGAAGGTATCAGAGCTTTGTGGCTTCAACGATTACCTGTTGAGATGCAACAAATACTTTCGGTTAGTTCAGAAACCCTCAGTGGGCTCGCACAGATTGCAGACAAAATATCTGAAGTTTCTACTTCTACAGTCTGCACAGTTTCTCCCCACTGTTCTTTATCTTGCCAGGAGAACGTTCAATAGCTGAACTGTCTGTTCAAGTAGATCGGCTATCACGAGAACAGTACCGTACATCAGACCGCCGCGTTCAAGTTCCCGAGATAAAAATTTGAGAATCTGTTGGTATCATCGACGTTTTAAAAAGAATGCACGCAAGTGCAATCCTCCGTGTGCATTTCAGGGAAACTAGCTGGCTCAGCTGTTTCGGCGACGTCAGATGTCATCCGTCAATTTAGTCGCCTATTTATCCGCGATCGTAAATCCGGTATTCGGTACTTGAATGATAGTGGTGCAATAGTGTCTGTTTTCCTTAGACATCGTACACACGTAAAAAAGCATGCTACACCTGATGAACTCTACAAGCAGCAAAAGGTACTATTATCATACAAAAAATTGAATTTATCATACAAAAAATTGAAGTTAGACCTAAGTCTTAAAAAAGAATTTATATGGTCATTCGTTATCGCCGACGTTTCTGCACCTATTTTAGGAGCCGACTTTCTTGAACAATTTGGCTTATTAGTCGATGTCAAAAATCGCCGTCTCTTAGACCCATTGACTTCATTTGGCATGGAAGGTATATCCCTTCCTGGTCCCTCTTCTCGCTTAACAGTAATATCCCGAAATATTAACTACCAGAAAATACTTTTTAAATTTCCAGATATTACTAAAGTCAACTTATTTCAATCTCGACCTGTTCCTCAAGTAACACACTGCATTGTTACAACTGGTCCTCCAGTAGCGTGTAAGGCTCGGTGCTTAGCGCCTGGTAAATTACAAGCGGTTAAAAAAGAGGTTGCTTCTCTTCTTAAACAGGGCATTTGCCAACCATCTAAAAGCCCATGGTCCAGCCCAATTCATTTGGTTCCTAAGAAGAATGGATCATGGCGCATTTGTGGGGATTACCGTCGGTTGAATACGGTAACCCTTCCCGACAGGTACCCAATACCCCATATTCAAGATTTCAACTCTGGCTTGGCAGGAAAGAAAATCTTTTCCAAACTTGATCTGGTAAAAGCCTATTATCAAACTCCGGTAGAAAAAGCTGATATACCTAAAACCGCAGTGATTACTCCCATAGGTTTATTTGAATTCAAGTACATGACATTTGGATTACGAAACGCAGCCCAAACATTTCAAAGATTTCTGGACGACGTCCTAAGAGGCATTAAAGATCTCTAGACAGTCTTCAAACTTTTCCGAAAGTTCAACATTGTTTTAAACTTTAAAAAATGCACCTTTGGTCAACCACAATTGCCTTTTCTAGGTGTCAGGTGTCATTGTTTACGCAGATGGTATAAAATCTCTAACAGAAAAGGTTGAAGCAATGCAGAATTATCCCTGTCCCAAAACTGTATCCGAATTGCGTAGGTTTTTGGCTCTTGTGAATTATTACCATCGGTTCATTCCACACGCAGCCGCAACACAGGCACCTCTACATGCCTTATTAAAAGGTAAGAAAAAGAAAAAGGATAACACCCCACTTCCATGGACTGCTGATTGCCAAAAAGCTTTTGATAGCTGTAAGCAACAAATTTCTAAAGCTGCAACACTCGCACATCCCATCAGCGGCGCTGATTTGTCACTGATGGTTGATGCTTCAGATGTCGCAGTAGGTAGTGTTCTTCAGCAAACCATTAAAGGTGTCGTTCAACCCTTGGCTTTTTTCTCTCGTAAGTTAACAGCTGCTGAAACCAAATATAGTACTTACGACAGAGAACTTCTAGCCATATACTCTTCCGTTCGCCATTTTCGGCATATGCTTGAAGGTCGACCCTTCACCATTTTTTCAGACCACAAACCTCTTTCTTTATGAAAAGGCTGACAAGTGTTCGCCTAAACAGCTCAGGAATTTAGAATTTGTTAGTCAGTTTACGACTAACATCCGACACATTTCTGGAGATCATAATTGTGTTGCCGACGCACTTTCTCGAGTCGCAGAACTTTCTTTTCCAAGCACTGTTGACTTTGAGCAAATGGTTCAAGAACAATTATCCGATTCTAATTTACAATCTTTTATACAAAATTATATATATAATTATATATAAAATTATACATATTTATACAAATATATGTATGTATGTATGTATGTATGTATGTCCACAATAGTTGGTCGATGACATACACTTCTAATTGCAAATATATTTCAAATAAAATAAAATGTTCATTTAGGTTATTTTTTTCCTTTTAAGTACATTTTTTTAAAATTATAATATGTAATGTTTTATACTTTCCCCGATTCGTATCATGATTTAGAGTGAAATTTAAAACTCTTCTGAAAAACTACAACATAAGAAGTTTTGCAACTGTGTGACAAAATGGCTAATGTATTTAAAAATAATTTTGCAAAATATTAAAGATTTTTATCTTTCTGTTTTTACGTTATTTTTTTTTGAGGGGGGAGAGGATTGATAAAAATGTTAATTATTATAAATGTAGGTGTGACTTATATTGCTATGTTCCTTCGCTAAAAAGAGGAATGGAAGCTATGAGAATTTACTAAAGATTATTTACTAGACGTACTGTTTGTTAGGACACATTTGAGCAACCTCCCTGTAACCCGGACTTGTAACCTCGTACCATGCAAAGTTTATCTCCTTATTTGATGTAACACCTTGTATGAAGCAATCTTTTAGATCTGATCAAAGCAAATAGGTTAAAAAGGTCGGGACAACTTTATTAAAATAAAATGCAGGATATTTAGGTCTAAGAATGTTAAATATTTTTCCACTAAACAGCAAATGGTAAAACCGATAGGAAGACTATGTCAAAAAATAAACTTTTGATTGTATTGTTAGATGACTATATTATTTGTATGAAATAATATATATTTTTTAATTAATCCTTCTGTTTAAACATTTATTTTTTTGTTTAGAATATTATGTAATCTCATGAAACTACAAATGAATAAACCGATGTGAAGACTATGTCGAAAAGTAACCTATGTATTTCTTTGGACGTATGTGTTGTATGAAATAAAATGTATTACTTTCACTACAGGCTCTGTACACTTTCATTTTCATCAATTCTGGTATATAAACATTTTTATTAAGAATATTATGTAATCCCACAAAGCTATAAATGAAAAACCGATGAGCACACTATATTTAAAAGTAACCTATGTACTTCTTTGGACATATGTCTTGTATGAAATAAAATGTATTACTTTCACTACAGGCTCTCTACCCTTTCTGTTTAATTAATCCTCGTATATAGATAGATTTTATTAAGAATATTATGTAATACCACAAAGCTGTAAATGTATGAACCGATGAGAAGACTGTCGAAACGTAACCTGTGTACTTATTTGGACAAATGTGTTGTATGAAATAAAGTGTATAAATTTCACTGCAGGTTCTTTAACATTCTTTTCTTTCAATACTGGCATATAAACACTTTTTATTTAGATTATTATGTACTTCAACGAAACTACAAATGGATAAATCGATATGAAGACTGTGTTGAAAAGTAACATGTATTTAGATGGCAGCATGTGTTGTATGAAATAATATGTAAAGTTTCGCTGCGGACTTTGCAATCTTACTTTTTAATTAATTTTCATATATAAACATTTTTTCTAGTATTATGTAATCCCACAAAGCTGAAAATGGATAAACCGATGAGAAGACTATGTCGAAAAGTAACCTATGTACTTATTTGGAAGTATGTGTTCTATGAAATAAAATGTAAAGATTGACTGCAGGCTCTGAACCTTTCTTTTTTTCAATACTAGTATATAAACATTTTTTTTAGAATATATGTAATTCATCGAAGCTACAAATGAATAAATCGACTAGAAGACTATGTTGAAAAGTAGCGTAAGTATTTAGATGGCCGTATGTGTTGTATGAAATAAAATGTAAAGTAAAAAAAGGCTCAGTAACCATTCTTTTTAATTAATCTTCGTATATAAACATTTTTTATAGAATTTTAAATTTCTTATTAATAATATGTAGTACCACGAAGCTAAAATCCAATAAATCGAAACGAAGACTGTGCGAAAAATTACCTCAGATATGTACTCAGTTAGACGTTATTTATTGTATAAAAATATACATTTCCTTTTAAAGTTTAAAACCTTACTTTTAAATCCCTCTTGATGTGTAATTTTTTTAAATTAGGCTATTACGTTATCACGAGAATTGTAAATACATGAATTGATACAGAGAATATATCGAAAAGTAACCTCACACATGCATTAAGTTCATCGTATTTGTTAAATGAAATAAGAAAACACACTTACCTTCTACTTCAACCTTATTTGTAATTAACCCTCGAGTATGATTTCTTATTTAAAAAAATATCTAATTTGTTACAGTCAAGAAAAATGTCTCATCTATCATTACCACGTGAAATACACATCAGTAAAATATAATAAATATTGTACAAATATATATTCAAAGTGTAATTCATATTCACAAAAAACATCGAAGTTGCAGTCAATAGATGTTGAAATAACTTTACAAAATATTAAAGGATTTTATGTTTCTTTTTTGCATTATATTTTTGTGTGGGAGAGGATTGATAAAAGATTAATTAAAATAAATGTACTGGGAATTTAAGTTGATATGTTCATTTGCTAAAAAGAGGAATTTAAGCTATGTGATTATTTTACTACACAGTACTGCTAGGACACATTTGAGCAACCTCCCTGTAACTCGAACCTGTACCTCGTACCAAACGAAGTTTATCTTTCTCCTTACTTGAAGTAACACCTTGTATGAAGAAATCTTCTAGATCTGGTCATAGCAAATAGGTTAAAAGGTCGGGGAAAATTTATTAACACAAAATTCAGGATATTTACGTCGAGGAATATTAAATATTTTCACTGTTTAATTTTTTAATGAAGATATTACATTATAACTAGAATTACATATGCATAAATTAATGAGAGAATATATTGAAACGTAACCTCCCATATGTACAAGTTTATCCCATATGTACAGGTATTTGTTAAAAGATAAGGTAGAAAAACTTATTTTCAAGTTATTCAGCCTTATTTATAATTACTCCTCGAATATGATTTTTTCTTATTTAAAAAATAATTATCTAAACTGTTACAGTGCAGAAAAAAAGTATAATATATCATAAATACACATCACTAAAAGATAATAAATATCATACAAATATATATTCAAAGTGTAATTCATCTTCATAACAAACAACAAATTTGTAGTCAATAGGTATTCCACTGTATCTCCTTCTTCCATGGGTATCTTTCTCCCATCTAAAGTTTTCTCCTCGGAGACAAACAGGAATTCAAATAAATTACTGTTGCCGTTCCAGTTTCATAATTAAAAGCATACTACCCGCTTTGATACATTGTTCTAACTACTTACGTATGTCCCCGGGCTACCATTATTAGTTGTGGCTTGTTTTAATTCTAAAGAAATAAGTTATGTGATTTATTAATTTCTCTGAGTCAAGTAATTAGTAATTTACGAAGGAAAATAGGTTATTTAAACAAATATGTCATATTTTATCTCTGCTTGAGAATTAGGAAATTATAAGGTCGTGTATATCTTATACATGCAGGATCCACAAAATATTTTCAAGTTTAGCATTTCTGATGTGTTTAAACTATTTTAAAACATTTTCGAAATAGCAAAAAATAAAGTGTAGAACAAAATACATTGAAAGATTCCAGTAGAGAATCCTATAAAATATACTTAATTTTAGAATGTTTTCTCCTTTTACAAATGTTTTTTCTTACTTCTTTATAGGCAAAATTACAAAATGAAAATATCGGATATATAGACAAAATATAGAGTGAGAATGTATTATGGCATATAGTATGAAAATATAGAGTGAGTGTCTGTCTCCCCTCACATACCTATATACAAATCTATCTATGTGTCTATGTAAATACATATGTGAATAAACACACACACACACACACACATATATATATATATATATATATATATATATATATATATATATATATATATATATATATATATATATATATATATATATATGTATATATGTATAATATATATATATATATATATATATATATATATATGTATATATATATATATGTATAAATGTATATATATATATATGTATATATATATGTATATATATATGTATATATATGTATATATATGTATATATATATAATATATATATATATATATATATATATATATATACATATATATACATACATGTACATACATATATATATATATATATATATATATATATATATATATATATATATATATATATATATATATATATATACATATCTGTGTGTGTGTGTATTTGTAAAACCACAATTAACTGCAGTTAACTGAAATTTGTTCTGTCTAAAGGGTCGGTTTATTGACATAAATGTTATTAAAGAATTTAGATAAATTTTATTTAATGAATATTTTACAATAACAATATATGAGCTATCTTTAAGAAGTTTATTGAATTAATATAATATCAATAAATGTAATATTAAACAGAAAAAAAATATTTTTATACTACTAACAAAATAAATATAAATTCATAAAAGATATGAAATTGTAAATTTTTCATGTATTTAAAAGGTGTCTTACAAGAACTTCTTTTGAGTATACAATCAAAAGTAATTGGATGGTAAAATAACACTTAAATTTATTAAGGATTTTCATTTTTTATAAAAAATTTTGTTGCTCTACTTTGGAAATAAAGACATAGAATGTTTCATTACATGTGTTTATTTAAACATTTCAAAAGAATATAAATTTAAAAATATTTAAAATATATTCTCACACCTAAAATGCATTTGTTTTGTTTCTTAACTTTTAATTTGTTTATGTATTTAAAAGATGTATTATAAGCATAATATTCAATAAACATAAAAGTCTCGTATAATTTTTTTCCATGAAGGGAGAAGCTTATAAAAACGCTTTTGATGAAAATAATTTTTAATTTTCTTTTGAGTGTACAGTTAAAAGTAATTGGATAGTAAAATGAAACTTAAATTTATTAAGGATTTTAATTTTTATTATAAATAACTTTGTTTCTGTGCTTCGGAAGTAGAGGAATAAAACAATGTTTCATTACATGTGTTTATTTAAAAACATTTTAAAAGTATATTTATAAATATAAAAATATCCAAAATATATTCTTACACCTAAAAAGCATTTATTTTGTTTCTTAACATTTAATTTATGTATTTAAAATATGTTATAAGAATAATTTTCAATAATTATAAAAGGCTCGTATAAAAAACATTTATTTCATGGAAGGTGAAAATTATAAAAAAAATACTTTAGAATAAAGTAATTTGTAATCTTCTTTTGAGTATACAATCAAAAGTAATTGGATAGTAAAATGACTTAAATTTATTAAAGATTTTTATTTTTTTATTATAAATAATTTTGTTTGTGTGCTTCGGAAATAATAAAGAAATAAAACATTGCATCATTACATATGTTTATTTAAAAATATTTCAAAATTATATGTATAAATGTAAAAATCTCCAAAATATATACTTACGCCTAAAATGCATTTTTGTTTCGTAACAAGAATAAAACTAAAATTACAAAAATATAACTTTTTTCTACTTCAGAATGTAGCCTAGTTTTTTTTTAAATTTCAAATTAAAGTTATGTCTCAACAGTAACCAAAAAAGAATAGTAGAGTTAGAGGAAAAAAATTTATTAAAATTGCAGTTTCTTGAAATAACTGTTTAATTGCTTTTAAGTATGTTACCAAAAGTAAAAGGGTAATTAAATAAGACTGTAAATTAAATAAAAAAGTACAGGATTTTTTTTTCTATAAAATTTCTGCTTGTGTTTTTATGACAAAAATAATAACAATGTTCCGAAGGATTGTTTATTTAGTCTTTAAGTTTTCACTTTTAATTAGGGAAAATTAAACTTTTAAATAACGTTTCATAGGAAATATATTTAAGTAAGTTACCAGTAATTTATGTATGGTTATATACATAATTGAGTTTATTTTAAATTAAGGAAAAATTCCATGAATAGCACTTATTTTGATCAAATTGAAGGCAAAGACTTTGTAGTATCTTTGCAGACATTGTATTGTGCCACTGAAACATCTGTTTCCATTAAGGTTCAGATGCATTGTATCTTTAAAGTTTTTCAATGGAATATTTACTTTTTACATACTGAATACTTATCTGGAGGTATAATAACAATATTCTATACATATGTGGTTACTATTCGTTCAGTAATTATCCTGGACAAATACAACGCCTTTTTTTCTCTTTATATAATAGTAGAAGACGGGACAGACGATGTACTGTTTTAACGCTGTAAATCCAAAAACTGTAAAATTTTTTAAAATTAATTATAAATTGAACCGTTTTGAAGAAAAAGTAAGGAAAATTATGTTTTAACGACACTTGACACCACCACGCTTACAGTCATCCCACACATACTTAGATTACATTAAAACTCCCACATCTTCTATACGGGAAATTAAAACTCCCACATTGCAGACATTGTATTGTGCCACTGAAACAACTGTTTCCATTAAGGTTCAGATGCTTTTTGTCTTTAAAGTTTTTCAAGGGAATATTTATTTTTTACCTACTGAATACTTATCTGGAGGTATAATAACAATATTCTATACATATGTGGTTACTACTCGTTCAGTAGTTATCCTGGACAAATATAACGCCTTTTTCTCTTTATATAATAATAGAAGACGGGACAGATGTTGTGCTGTTTTAACGCTATAAATACAAAAACTGTAAAATGTTTTAAAATTAATTATAAATTGGACCGCTTGGGTGAAAAAGTAAGGGAAAGTATGTTTTAACGACACCCCCACGCATTCAGTCATCACACACATAATTATATTATTTTAAAACTCCTACATCGTCTACACGGGAAATCAATCCTGGGAATTCTCGTACTGAAATCCATTGCTCCGACCACTTCGCCACAGATACTTTAAAAGCGAAAGACTTCATTTGGCATTATAATAATCTCAATAAGTGTGATGAGGCGATTTAGATCAGTTATATAATTTATTCATTCATACAAGAAGTAAATTGCTCGGGATCTAAATCTGACCTCATCACATCTTTGTAAAAAAAAGAGGACCATAAAATTATTTTCTACGGATATTGTTGTCGTGTACGGTGGTCTCGGGCGGATTTCTGATTCCAGTTCCAGATTAGAATCCCTTCTCCGTACTTTACATTAAATAAGAATGTAACTTTGTGGAGTTATTTATGAGTCTTTAAGGGACAGTGCCCAATTAGAAGGGATAAGCACTTCCACGTTGGCGGTCTCAAGGCGGGGTTTAAGCAGACCAATTATATTCTTACATCTATCCCGATTGGATAAGAGGGGACAAGAATGAAATTAATAAAATAAGAAAGATCGAAAAAAAAGAAACGGTGAAGGTGTTCGATATTCGAGACGAAGAGAGGAGTCCGACAAAAGAGGTTCGGAAGTCCACACGAGGAGACAGTCCTACAGAAGGTGTTCGATAGTCCAGACGGAGAGGGGAGTCCGACGGAACGAGTTCGAGAATCCAACCAAGTAAGACAGGAAGTATTCCTGCATCAAATAATATGGCCGCACCCCAAAAACTCAGGAGAAAGCCCCTGACCAGACCGACGAAAGATCCATAGATACCCATCAATCAGCAGTGTTCCGGGCATTTTAGTCCCCAAAGGTACACCCTTTATATACATTTTGAAATTGAGATTAGGTCCTCTCTTTTATATTTACATAATAGCTTAAGTATTAAAAAATTATTGTCAAAACTAATTTAGAAGTTGTTGATAAAACATATTTTATGAAAATTAGCATCATTTTTGTAATGTACATAGATGTATATATATATATATTATAATAAATTTATTTTTTATATTAAGCTAATTTCGGATGCTGTTAATTTAGCTTTTAGTTTAGTTTCATTTATTATGTCTGTAGTTTCTCAGAACCTGTGGTTAAATTTTGTGCTAAAATACTTTTACACAACGCAATCAAAATAAAATCCCACTATACATTTGATCGCAGGTTAATACTCAAATAAAAACGAGGACTACACGACAAATAAGCACGCAATTTTTTAATAAAAACATTTTTTTATAAGACCAAATTGTGAATCTAAGCCATTCTCGAATCAATTTAATTACATACATAAAATTTCAGCAAAATAATACTAGCCGCTTAGGTGTAGTTCTATTAAAAACACATTGGCAGAAGAATTTTATATCTAAAGACTATAAATGACGATTTCAATAATTACAAATTTTTAATTTAACCTAGTTTTATCAATGTGTTTTACATATATTACTATTATTATTCATTAATGCATTTGCTAATTAATTATAACAAAAGTTAAAATACAATAATTCAATGGGTGTGAATTGTAATTTTCTCATACATATTAATAGTAGATATTCGTGTAATTTATATAGCTAATATTAAATATAGTCACAGAAAAAAATAATTACTTTTTCTGAGTCGTGGCCATGATAGGAAATTGATATGTAACTTGTTTACCACTGAGCTATCACCATGTATGAAAGAATTTAATAAAAAAGAAGCAAACAGCTGTTTGATTCTGAAAGACGCGATCTGTGCTTCTCAGGCCTAAGCGTAATAAACACAGTCCAAACAAAATCACCCAATAGAAATAAAGTTCTAGATTTTCAGTAGATGTCTGATAAATCTTCTAGATCCTTTGAACATACATATTTGTATTTTTCTCTGAAAATATTTCTCCTAAAGAGATACGCTTTATGTATTAGGGCTCCAGACAATCAGTGTACTCTCATACACTTTTGCATTTTTATTTTGTGTTTGTGGTTAGGATTACAGATTTCGTCAAAAATACATAGTTATTTGACTAAAATGAGGAAATATATAGATGACATATATAGATATGAATTAAGTTTTTAACTTGTAGTTCTTATGTTTGAGCTTTCGGAAGGCAAATAAAGAAAATCTACAGTCCAAAATACTTTTAAAAATTAATAGTTTAAATAATCCGAAATATATTTTAAACTTTTAATAAATTAATTTTTGGTAATATAAATTTTGCTCATCATTAGAAGCAATTTTTTGGTATTTGGCTAAGAAAAGTAAACACCGGGGTCTCTCGTGTAACTGCGGTTTAAGTCGTTGCTCGAAAGCGTATTAAAATTTTTAGTTAAAATTTTGTTTATATGTAAATTACTATGCAGTATGCATTTTAATATTCTCGGCTATACTGTTAAAATACTATAAAAATTTCTTTCAGATTTCTTGAAATTATTACATGAAACATCGTTCCTATTTACATAATAGCACACACACACACACACACACACACATATATATATATATATATATATATATTTATATATATATATTTATATATATATATATATGTGCGTTCATTATCAAAGAATTTTTTTGGTATTTGGCAAAGAAAAGAACACCGGACTACCTCGTGTAACTGCCGGTATCGAGCTTCCTCAAGTGTTAAATAATTGCTCGAAGGCGAATTTAAGTTTATTAGTTAAAATTTTGTTTATATGTAAAATTACTATGCAGTATTCATTTTAGTACTATCGGGTATACCATTAAAATACTATAAAATTTTGGTTCAGATTGCTTCAACAATTTATTACATGAAATATTGATTTATTTACATAGTAGTACAGATATATACAAATGTACACCACATTTTTCGGTATTTGGCTAAGAAAAGTATCACCATGATATTTCGTGTAACTGTGGGTAGCGAGCGTCCTCGAGGGTTAAATCGTTGATGTTAGGCGTATTAATTTTAAAATTCTTAGTTAAAATTTTGTTTATATGTAAATTACCATTCAGTATGCATTTAAGTAGTCCCGGATATATTACTAAAATATTATAAAAATTTGGTTCAGATTACTTCAGCAATTTATTACATGAAACACCGTTCCTACTCACATAATACATACTACAGAAATATACATGTGTGTTTATCATCACAAGCAATTTCTTTTTGTATTTGGCTAAGAAAAGTAACACCGGGCTATCTCGCGTATATGTGGGCAGCGAGCGTCTTCGCCTGTAAAATCATTGCTCGGAGTCGTATTAATTTTAAAGTCACATTACTGAAATATTATAAAAATTTGGTTCAGATTACTTTAGCAATTTATTACATGAAACACCGTTCCTATTCGCATAATAGAACAGGTATATACATATGCGTTCATCATCAGAAGCAACATTTTTGATATTTCGCTAAGAAAAGTAACATCAGGCTATCTAGTGTAACTAAAGGTAGCGAGATCCCTAGTGGGCTAAATCGTTGCTCGTATTAATTTAAATCGTAATAATTTTAAAATTTTTAGTTAAAATTTCTTTATATGTAAATTACTATACAGTATGTATATCAGTTCTGTCGAATATACTATTAAATAGTGTAAATATTTTGTTCAGGTAGTTCATTATTTTATTACTCGAAACATGGTTCCTATTTATATAACAATACAGATATATACATATGTGTTCATCAACTCAAGCAATTTTTTCGATATTTGGCTAAGAAAATTAACACCGGGCTATCTGGTGTAACTACGGGTAACGAGCGTCCTCGAGGGTTAAATCGTTGCTCGAAGGCGTATTGATTTTTAGGTTTTTAGTTAACATTTTGTTTATATCTAAACTACTATGCAGTATGTAGTTTAGTACTCTCGGATATACTATTAAAATACTGTAAAAATTTGGTACAGATTACTTCAGCAATTTTTACATGAATCATCGTTTATATTTACATAATTCTACAGATATACACATGTGTTCATCATCCCAAGCAATTTTTTGGGTATTTGGATAAGAAAAGTAACACCGGGCTATCTTCTGTAACTGCGGGTAGCTATCATTCTCGCGGGTTAAATCGTTGCTCGAAGTCGTATTAATTATAAAGTTTTTAGTTAAAATTTTAATTATATGTAAAGTACTATGCAGTATGCATTTTAGTATTATCGGGTATACCATTAAAATACTATAAAAATTGGCTCAGATTACTTCAATTTATTAAATAAAACATCGTTCCTATTTACATAACAGTACAGATATATACATATGAGTTCATCATCACAAGCAATTTTTTGTTATTTTGCTGAGAAAATTAACACCGGGATATCTCGTGTAACTACGGGTAGCGAGAGTCCTCACGGGTTAAATCGTTGCTCGAAGGTTTATTAATTTTTAGGTTTTTAGTTAAAATTTTGTTTATATGTAAACTACTATGCTCTATATATTTTAGTACTCTCAAATATACTATTAATATACTATAAAAATTTGGTTCAGATTGCTTCAGAAATTTATTACATGAAACACCGTTCCTATTTACATAATACATACTACAGAAATATACATTTGTGTTTATCATCACAAGCAATTTTTTTTGGTATTTGGCTAAGAAAAGTAACACCGGGCTATCTCGTGTAACTACTGGCAGCGAGCGTCTTCGCGAGTTAAATCGTTGTTCGAAGTCGTATTAATTTTAAATTTTTTAGTTGAAATTTTTGTTTATATGTAAATTTATGCAGTATGCATTTTAGTACTCTCGGTCATACTATTAAAATTAGTTAAAAAGTTCTTTCAGATTTCTTCAATAAAATACTACATGAAACATTGTTCCTAATTACATAATAGTGCAGGTATGTATATATGCGTTCATAATCAGAAGAATTTTGTGGTATTTAGCAAAGAAAAGAACACCGGGCTATCTGGTGTAACTGCGGGTAGCGAGCTTTCTCGCTGGTTAAATAATTCCTCGAAGGCGTATTAAAGTTTTAGTTAAAATTTTGCTTATATGTAAACTACTATTCAGTATGCATTTCGGTAGTCTCGAATATATTACTAAAATATAAAAACTTGGTTCAGATTACTTCAGCAACTTATTATACGAAACATCGATCCTATTTACATAATAGTACAGATATATACATCTGAGTTCATCACAAGCAATTTTTTTTGGTATTTGGCTAAAAAATGTAACACCGGGCTATCTCGTGTAACTGTGGGTAGCGAGAGTCCTCATTAGTTAAATCTTTGCTCGAAATCGTATTAATTTTAAATATTTTAGTTAAAATTTCGTTTATATGTAAATTAATATGCAGCAGTATTTTGGTACTTTCGGATAGAGTATTAAAATTACTACAAAATTTGGTTCAGATTACTTCAGAAATTTGTTACAGGAAACTTCATTCCTATTTACATAATAGTACAGATATATACATATGTGTCCATCATCACAAACAATTTTTGGGTATATGTCTAAGAAAAGTAACACCGGGCTATCTCGTGGAACTTCCGGCAGCGAGTGTCCTCGCGGGTTAAATCGTTGCTCGAAATCGTAAAAATTTTAAATATTTTAGTTAAAATGTCGTTTATATGTAAATTAATATGCAGTACGTATTTTGGTACTCTCGGATATACTATTAAAATAATATAAAATTTTGGTTACAGATTACTTCAGCAATTTATTACATGGGACATCGTTCTTATTTACATAACAATACAGATATATACATATGTGTCTATCTTCTCAAGCAATTTTTTTGGTATTTGGCTAAGAAAAGTAACACTGTCTATCTCGTGTAACTTCGGGCAGCGAGCGTCGTCGCGTTTTAAATCGTTGCTCGAAATCGTATTAATAATTAAAGTTTTTAGATAAAATTTCGTTTATATGCAAATTAATATGCAGTATGTATTTTGGTATTTTCGAATATACTATTAATTACTACAAAAATTTGGTTAAGATTACTTCAGCAATTTATTACAGGAAAAATCGTTCCTGTTTACATAATAGTACAGATCTATATACAGATCATCACAAGCAATTTTTTTGGTATATGTCTAAGAAAAGTAACACCGGGCTATCTCGTGTAACTTGCGGGTAGCGAGCGTCCTCGAGAGTTAAATCGTTGCTCTAAGGAGTATTTAATTTCAAAGTTTTTACTTAAAAATTGTTTATATTTAAATTACTATGCATTATGTATTTTAGTACTCTCAGATATACTATTACTTTAAAAATTTGGGTCCGATTATTTCAGCAATTTTTTACATGGAACATCGTTCCTGTTTACATAATAGTACAGGTATACATGTATGGATATGATTATAAAATATCATATTTTTAGATGTTTCACCGGTTTGGTAGTTAAAGAAAAATGTGATAAAACCTTAGTAATTAATAACACAAATATTTGATCAAAAAATCATTATTTATAATGCAGTGCAATAAAAATAAATATACCATCAGTTATGTGATAGAATTCAAAGAGATGCTATTTGCGTAGAATAGTTTATCAGATAAATTAATTATGATTTTCTTGAAATATGACTCGCAGATATCGATTCTTTCAAGTAAAGTTAGGATGTAATTAAAGTAGACAGATAATTTAAAAGTTAAGGAATATATATGTATGTATGTATATATATATATATATATATATATATATATATATATATATATATATATATATATATATATATATATATATATATATATATGTGTGTGTGTGTGTGTGTGTGTGTGTATTAAATTAATTTCTAATATTAATGAAAAAATTTATTTTCTGATATACCTCAATAATATTTTTTTACTTAATATAAGTAGTCTTATTAAGATATAAAGATTGCTAAGTTTTATTTCTCGATTCTTAATGTTAAGACTTCCAGAAATTTACTGTAAGAACAGCTTTTTTTCGTTTCTCAGATTAAAAATACTTACGTTTTAAAAAGGAAATAAACCACGAACTAAGACGATAGTTTTAACTGGTGCATAGGAATTTTAATTTAGAATATATATATATATATATATATATATATATATATATATATATATATATATATATATATATATATATATATATATATATATATATATATATATATATATATATATATATATATATATATATATATATATATATATATATATATATATATATATATATATATATATATATATATATATATATATATATATATATATATATATATATATATATATATATATATATGTATATATATGTATATATATATATATATATGTATATATATGTATATATATATATATATAATATATATATATAATACATACATATATATATATATATATATATATATATATATATATATAATATATATATATATATATATATATATATATATATATATATATATATATATATATATATATATATATATATATAATATATATATATATATATATATATATATTGCACCTATTGGCTTGAAATTTAGGCATAACGATGTGCTAGATAGAGTCCGGGTATGTTTTTTATCCGTTTATATATAAAGTTTAAAATCTCTCACCGTGTCTTCCAGCCAGCAATTTGATTGGCTGCTGTGTGTTTGGATCGGTTGTAATGTACCTAGCACCAAGGAATGAAAGGAGTGGTTTCGAATCTCACCAGACTCATTGCATATTGCAAGACATGCAGGACAAAGAATCCTTTTTTTACCATTTTCGTTTAACTCTTTAACGCCCAAATTAACAAACTTTTGAAATTTTCCTTGAAATTGATAGATATGGGTAGAAATGCATAAATTAAGAGTATTTTAAAAGCATTTTGAAATTTTTTAACTGCAACCATGTTTTTAAGCCGTCCTCATTTGATGACGCTGGGCGTTTGTATGTAAAAATGTAAACATTTTAAAAATGATTTTTTTACATAAAATTATACAGTTTTAATGTATAAATCAAGTAATAGGCAAAATAACGTTAAAAATTAAAATTTATTTTTATACATACAAGAAAACTTTCTATTTTACATTTTTAAGGTTGAATTTTTGTACGAAAGCGAGGAAAACATCGGAGACATAATGTTGCATTGCATTTCATACAATATGTTCTAGGTTTTGAAAAATAGTTATCATATTGGCAACGTCTTTGTCTCTTCCTCTTCCCAATAACATGCTGAATGTTGTCGAATTTTACGCCAGGAAATTCATGGGAACTGGATGTTACTGCCTTTATTGTTGGTATTCCTGGCATTGCTTTTGAATCTGCTCACTTTTTCAAATAGGCTACTGCAATATATATTCTAAAATTTTTGATTGGCATCGACTTAGAACCATGGATTTTTTTATAAATGACATTGCCATTTACAACAGCCATATTTATCATCCTGGTAATAAGGCAAAAGTTTCATTCGTCCATACAACTGACTCTTCTCTTTTACGTTTACGATAATTGTTTTCCTTTATTTTATCATAAATAATATTATTATGAGGTATTCTAGTATTGACTGGGCCATAATTATTATCTGGTGTTGTAATTTTTTATGTACCTGCAACGTCTGACACAACAGGATAACCAAAATTATCATCAAATTGTTCTCCATCTGTTAGGTTATCGACGTCCGGAGGCATTGCTATTATGTCTCCCTCTTTTCTTAAAAAAATATAAGAAGCTGAATCTTCTAAGGTTTTGAATATTTTATCTCTACTCATTTTTCTAGTTTTTCTATATAGAGTATCTGCAAAAACTGTAAAAACACTTCAGAAAAAAATCTGAATGCTGAATACGAATTATAGCCAAACGTCCATTTTCCTCAAACGATGACGGACAACTTTTCCTGATTACTACGGACACATTAAAGACTCTAAATAATAATAAACATTCTAATGGCAACAAATGTACTATCTAAACTACATTTATACCAAATTAAAAGAATTTACCTCATACGTTATTTACCAAAACGTACTATACAAAATATGTGGTGTGATTATCAAACAAGCGGGTAATTCTACTGCATCTTTCTCGCACTTTTTTTACTTAATTCCAAAGAAATATCATATCTGATACTATATAGTGCTTCCAGCTATCAGAACTATTGGTAAATAAAAGAATATGTTTTCACTTAATAAAGCTAAATGCGGTTTTTTACAGCATCATCATATGAGGACACTGGGAGCTAATGGGTTAAGCTACACCCAGTCACCACAAAGCTTGGCCGGTCATAGCTAGTCAGTAATAAATAATAAGACCTTTAATTCTCCTACGTAATATTTATTCAGTGGTTCTCTTGCTATATATGAGATAAAAAAAGTCTTAAATGGGAAACAAAGTTTGAGGACAATTGGTCTATACAAAGCAATCAGTAGGCACAGTTAGTTAGTAATAAATAATAAGACCTTAGCTTCTCCTACGTACTATTTCTTCGGTGGCTCTGTTGGTATGTATGAGATAAAAAAAACCTTAAATGAGATACAAAGTTTGAGAACAACTGGACTATACAAAGCAATCAGTATTCAGAGCTAGTCAGTAATAAATAATAAGACCTTAGCTTCTCCTACGTAATATGTATTCAGTGGTTCCCCAAGCAGCAAAAGATGGTTGGCCAATCATTGGCCAAACACCGCCTTTCGATCTCGCGATGTCGGGCCGATTACCGTCTGCGATGTTGGAGAGTGGTTGTTTATGGCCGCCGGCAACCAGCCGGGCAATCATCGCCGCGGCGTGTTTCATACAGTTTTGCCGATCATTTGCCGATGCTTATGAACAGAGGATGACTTAGCACCAATCATTTCCCGATATCTTACCAATTATTTCCCGATACGTTACCAATTATTTCCCGATACGGTGAATAAATGGGTAAATTCTGTTCAGAAATTGGCTTCATTTCCTTGAATTAAAATTGAATTTTTAAAGTATTTAAAAAAAATTCTGTTCAGAAATTGGCTTCATTTCCTTGAATTAAAATTGAATTTTTAAAGTAAAATATTCAATTCTAAAATAAAAGAAACTTAAATCCGTAACCATTTTTTGTGTGAAATTATATACAGTTTTAATTTATAAACATGGAAATTAAAAAAAAAGGTTTATAACTGTTTTCTAAACCTTTTTGTTATAATTCAGAAATTATCCAGATTTCTCATAGTTTATTTAAAAATATTGGAATTTTTAAGATTTTTCATATTTTTCTTGAGTATAGCGACCTTGTTTTTTACTTTTTGAGAGTGTATGTTTAAAAAAATGTTATCTTGTACTGCAAATGTACTGTAGCGTTCCAAACCCAACCTATTATATACCTCAGCAAATATTTCTATAATATAATAGTTTAGTTTTCTCAAGACTATTTATTTAACAAAATTTGAATTTCTTTAATTAAAAAGCATATTTAAAAATTATCTTGCAATGTTACAACTAAAAAAGGAATAATTATAAAATAATAGTTTAATTTTCTTAATGTTGTCTATTTAAGAAATTTGTATGTTTTAATTCAAAAGCATATTTCAAAAACATTTCAAATAATTTTTTCTTGCAGTATTGCAAGTAAAAAATATAATAATAACAATTTTAACTTATTATTTCATATTCAGCTTAATACTGTAATTTTAATAAGAATAAAAACCAGTGCTTTAGTTTAATAAATGAATACAAAAATTATCATGTTGAATAGAATAGAATTTGAAAATACAGCAAAATACCTTCATAAAAATTTCACTATATATCAGAAACTAATCTTTTTTAAAGCGTTAGTTTGCACATCTTAAAACATTTTTATTGTTTTTCTCTGTTCTTCAAAGCAATAATACAATATCCAAATAAAAATGTAATTTAAAACCAGTATATATCATATGAAAAAAATATACACACTTCAATCATGTAATTCATCTGTGAAAAATTATCTGTACCTGACATGAAAAATAGAATTATAGAATCTTTGTAACATAATCTGTGATAATTGTAAATATTTTTAACATTATTTTAAGAAGTATATTTCAACAATTTTTGAATGAAATATATCTTCTGTTTTAAAGGATAAAGCAAGCATACCTTAATTTAGACTGTTCTGTTATTAAATGTAAACTATAAATAAATGTTTCAAAAACCAAAATTTAAATTCTTATCCATAACTTTTAATTACAAATATTTTAGACTTACAAATAAACATTTTAGCACTCAAAAAAAAATGTACACACTTCAATCATGTAATTCATCTGTGAAAAATTATCTGTACCTGACATGAAAAATAGAATTATAGAATCTTTGTAACATAATCTGTGATAATTGTAAATATTTTTAACATTATTTTAAGAAGTATATTTCAACAATTTTTGAATGAAATATATCTTCTGTTTTAAAGGATAAAGCAAGCATACCTTAATTTAGACTGTTCTGTTATTAAATGTAAACTATAAATAAATGTTTCAAAAACCAAAATTTAAATTCTTATCCATAACTTTTAATTACAAATATTTTAGACTTACAAATAAACATTTTAGCACTCTATTACTTAATGTAAATTTCATTTATTTCCCTAAGTACCACAAAAATTAAAATTTTACATTTCTTTTAAAATCAGAATAAAAAATTCTTTCTTAAGTTGTATATGTCCTGTAAAAATATTTACATTTAAGTAAATAAATATCCAACATGATTAAAGCATAAATAAAACATTTAAAAAAAGTAGGGAATCAAATCAAACTTTATTGACAAAGACATCAAGTGCTATTTACATTAATTTTATTATTAGAATTGCAGCCGAATGGTTAAGGTGCTGACCTTTGGTACCGTCATTCCTAGGTTAAAATCCCCCTGTGGAATGGATGCTTGTAGCCCTTCGGAATCAGCTTTAATCAATAGGTCCTGGTCTCATTATCCCTCGTGTAGAAAAATATTTGACAGTAGAGCTCCAAACCTAACTGTGGTGAAGATGTCAAACCCTCACGAACCTTCACAAGTTTATTTTTTTAATTGCTGCTTCATTTCATGTTCCGTGGCATGCTGATATTGACGATTGATGTTTCGGACAAATGCTGAAATAAATATAAAATTCTTTAAAATGAGACAAAAAATTTAAAACTGTTTAAATAAAAATTTGAAAAAGAAAACATTTTAAAAATGACCAGAGTAATTTTGTGCTTTATATGCATTATCACAAAAATAATTTTTAGTCACAAAATTTATTTTAAAAGTAGGGTAGCTATGATTTTTAAAGGGGCCATAAACTTTTAAATCACATTTTTTGTGTATTTATAGTTATTGCTTTATTTTGAACCGTATACAGAAAAATGTATAATGAAATTGAATTATTAAAATGTTACAAGCAATGAAAACTTATAAATGTTTCCTTAAACAGACGTTAAAATGTACACAAAGATATGCAGAATTTTAATTCACATTTTGTATTAATTTTTAATTAATATTTTTTCTTGCAACCAATAACCTTAGCAGTGATGATTTGTGTATGTCGCTGCTAAGCATACCACATTGAGAAAAACAAACAATAATAATAATAATAATAATAAATTCTGCTTCCAGTGCACAAACACTAGCGATTATAAAAGAAAAAATCTTAAAGTGTTAGTGCTCCTAAATTAGAGATATTTCTTTCAACCAACTAGCTACCAAAAAAAAATATATATATATATATATATAGTATATATATATATATATATATATATATATATATATATATAATAGGAAACAGCTCATAAGTTTTTATGATTGAAGGCTATAACTGTAGCAGCATATAAATTTTCCACTAAAATTGTAATAATTTCTTTAAAATTAGAAGTAGTAAGCAATGGCAGACATACTTGAAATCGATGCTCCATCCTTTCAAATTGTTTCACGTAATAGATAAGGTTATGGATTACTCTACAGCTGAAAATAAAGGTAACTGAAATGAAATAAATATTTCACGAATTTACTTTATTCTTACAATAAATGAGTAGATAATACATTTTAATTATTTTAAGGGAAAATCATTACTTTTAAGCAAATATAAAAGGAAGAATTTTTGTTTCTTTTCTGCTTACCATTTTTTTTTCTATAACTATCTAAATTGCTTGAAATTTTTAGCATTGTTCTATATGTTAATTTAAACATTTTCCTATGTTTAATTTACTTCTATATTTTTATTTTAAAGTACTTATTTTTAAAATTTCGCTGCATTTTGAACAGATACATAAAATAATATAAAGTGAAATACTAGTTATTTTAAACTATTAAGTGGAAGAGTTAAATAAATGTATATGCGTTGATAAATATTTACAAAGATTATTATATTATTTATTACAAAATTTTATTTTTAAAAACAAGAAAATTAGAGGAATTATTCTAATGTTTGTGTGAAATTTCTGGAAGCATGGATGGACACATATATTTGCATATTTTGCATCCTTATTGAGTTTACTCTTTTTTTTTATCGAGTTTCTAGAACGAATTGACAATTTTCTTGAAATATTATTTCCGACTTCTAGCTTTTAATAAATTTATTAAAATCAACCCTCTTAGAACAATCAATGTAAAGTACCAACCATATCCTGTCCTAAACATTCTTCTCACAGAACAGCTGCCATAATGAACATCCGCTAAATTAAACACCTGCGTAAAATATACTACGTATGCATTTTGCACCAGGAGAAAGCGAATACTCACATAAAGCTAAAAAATTATTTAAAAATTACATTTTAAATTCTATATTCCAAATAATTATTTTAAATGGAAAAATTAGAATTTGTTAAACGCTCTCAAAACTAATTACATATAGCGTTTCATCATAGTATTATAACATACTTTCATGATAATCTGAAATCAAAATGTACAATAGTTCTTGTTTAGATGCAATACTTGATTATGTGTAAAAGCATTCATTCAACCCATAGTTAAATAAAGTAAGACAAAACTATGCATACGTAGAGGAAGGTTACATGACCCTCAACTTGCCACTTGGCTTTAGTTACAAATACAATTTTTCCTTTGATAAGAAATTGCATAACTACTAACATACTAACGTTCAAAATCTTACAAATTCATAAACTGAACCCAGGAGATAAATATCTAGGCTTAAAACACACTCACAAGTTATATATATATAATTAACAATTCCTTATCAAAGAAAGAATGCTTAAAAATTATAAGTAAAATAGACAAATTTTTGATTTTTGTGCAATTAATTATACAATAATATGCACTACTTTTTTTTCTAGAAAATTGAAAGAAATATCAATGAAGATACTTTTTATAACATAATTCTTATTTCTTATGTGTCTATGTTTTCCACATGAGCTTATAATATTTTTAGTATAGGTCAATTGTATTAAATAATATTTTTAATTATTAAAAATCACTTTACAAAATCTTGAAGCACCAAAACAAGGTTAGGGGAGAATGCTCACACACACATCACATGATATATATATATATATCGTATATTAGTTTATATAATATATTATATATATATATATATATATATATATATATATTTATACTATATATATATATATATATATATATATATATAATATTTATATTTATATATATATATATATATATATATATATATATTTACTATATATATATATATATATATATATATATATATATATATATATATAAATTATATATATATATATAAAATATATATATATATATATATATATATATTAAAATAAACGTTTTAAATAATTGCATGTTGCTGATTTTCTCTTATTTAAAAACACTTTATCAATAGTGTTACAAAAAATGCTCATGTTAAATCGTTTTAACTATTATTATATCTTCAAAATTTTTATAAAGAATGGAACTTCCGTACAAGTCGACAAGTATGTATTGGCAGCTATCGATTAGTGAAAATGCTATTTTTCATATTTTACTGATTTAACAGAAAATTACTTACTAAATAAATAATTTTAAATAGCAAATACATAATGTACAAATGCAGGATAAGAGTAATAAAATTGCACTTACCCCGTTTACATCTTCAAATGCTCTGTAAATCCAAGATGGTTGAACTGTAGCACAGCGCTTGTTTAGTCTATGTAGCGGAGTTGATTAAACTTAATGGAATGAACAGATTTCTTCTTCGCGCTATTAGTTTAAAATTTGTAGCGCCATCTAGGAGGCGTTTTTTTCGGATGTCGCGCCAATCACATTAATAAACCTCCTCGCGACTAATCAGAACTTGACATCGCCCAGCACTTCCGGCGAGCTTTCGATATGAGGAGAAAGAAAATAATCGGAAGGCGACGTCGCACCGACACAAGATCGACGTTTTAAAAATACGTGCGAGCATTTACCAATCAAGGCGATGATTGGCCAACCACTAGGCGACCATCCTTGCTGCTTGGGTCTGTTTCTATGTATGAGAAAAAAGCCTTAAATGAGATACAAAGTTTGAGAACAACTGTGGGACTATACAAAGCAATCAGTATTCAGAGCTAGTCAGTAATAAATAATAAGACCTTAGCTTCTCCCTACGTAATATGTATTCAGTAGTTCTGTTTCTATGTATGAGAAAAAAGCCTTAAATTGGAAACAAAGTTTAAGAACCACCGGACTATACAAAGCAATCAGTATTCAGAGCTAGTCAGTAATAAATTAATAAGACCTTAGATTCTCCTACGTAATATTTATTCAGTGGTTCTGTTGCTACTGCGTGTGTGAGATATAAAAAAAGCCTTAAATGGGAATCAAAGTTTGAGAACCATTGGAATATACATAGGAGTCAGTTGAAATTGCTCCTATAATTTTAGAAAACAAAACTATCCATAACAAGGATCTATAGATATATAATAATAATAATAATAAATGAAACCAGAATGGCGCGTGAAAAACTTCAAAAGGAAATAATAAGTGGCATTAGAAAGTATGCAAACCAAAATATTAAGATTGTAACTATAATAAGGATTATTATTTTCTGATAGTTTCGAATGAAAATAAAATAATTTGCACAATATTTTTCTCAATGTATAAAAAGAAGTGCAAATTAGGAAATACATTTAATATCTAAATGTCCTTAAACATGCTCGAATATTCATAGAAGCTAGATATTTCTGAAACAAAACTTTTCTTTATATTTGCTAAAGAAACCTATCTTTATGACGCCAAATAGTACTTAAACAGAGAAATTAATAAATCATTCGACTAACTCGTTTGGAAAATTAACTAGTCGCTTCTAAAATGTTAGCCTTGGGACATAAGTAGTTACAACAATACATCAAAATGTGTCTTGAGCTCTTATAGTTAGAAAACTCGAGCGAGAACAATAAATTATGTGGGAATCTAATCGCATGTGTTGAAGCTTTCTTTGTGTGAAATGGAGAATAATAGATATTATGCATCACTTGCAGACTAAATGGGTGCTTATTTCCATGGTTATGATCTAAAGAAATAATAATTCATGGAAAAATCTTTTGTATGCTTTTACACTGCAATATATCAATTGCTAAATATTTGTATTTATGTAAATTACTGTTCAAATTAATAAATATATTTACGCTTAATGCTTTGAAAACAAAACTACTCGGCCTTCCACAACCATATATATATATATATATATATATATATATATATATATATATATCACTTTGCATATTTACGCTTTACGCGTTCAAACATACTCTATCATACACACAGACACGCACGCACGCACACACGCATATATATATATATATATATATATTATATATATATATATATACATATATATTAATATATATATATATATATATATATATATATATACACTATTTTCTTTCTTATAAATTACTATACGTTAAAAAAATAAAATTTATTCTTCAAATTTTCTTTTGATTTTGTAGTTTATTTCTTTAACAATTAAATTTATCATTTGGTTTTTAGAAACATTACTACATGTAGAAAACGTACATTCAGGTAAGGAAAACAAAAAATATCATGTAAGAGCGTAATTTATATACCGAATAAAAGAGAGATATATTTTGTCAAATATATAAATTTTAATCGTTTTTTAAATTTGTTTTTTGATATAGACTCTCAAAAAAGCACATATATTTCATTAGTTAAAATATAAATCCTTCATTTGTATTTTAGAAATATTACAACACGTACAAAATTTATATTCAGGTAAAATAGAAAAGGCTTAACATGCAAGTGTCTAATTTGATTTACGAGATGAAATATACACTGACTAAAAGAAACAAACATTGTAAGAAATATTCACTTTTTATGAGCACTTTATATCATTTTGAAAATACTCTTACACTTTTTAAAATGCTTAAAAAACACATAAAATGAATTACTAATTTCGAGAAAAATTAATATGTAATCATAAAAAATACAATTTAATAAGGGATATTAGATAGGCTGAATAGAGAAAATATTTTAAATTCATAATTTTTGTAAATTGTAATATTTTGCATAAGGGAATTTGATGTTCTCATTTTTTATAGCTTTTTAAAACAAATATAAATAGCTTTTAAAATTATACGACTTAGTGTTAACAAAATTTAAAGCGAGTAAAGTTTATTTTCTCCTAAACTATAGATCAGATTGTAAAATAAATTAGTATGAATAAGCTTCGTATCACAGCGAAAAATTCTCTCATCTTTAAAACGTTCGAAATCCACCCCGTCCCCTATTTCGAGCGTTGAATGCCATTATATCAAGCCCCATTTTAAGAGCAGGTGAATAAATTTATTAGTTTATAACATAATAAATAGGTAAAGATAACAATTTTTTCTAGCATTATGACGTCATTCCTTTAACTATCTCATTTAATCATTTCTTTTAGATTATTTAAATATCTTCTGCATGATTTCCATACGTTTTATCACTAAACTTAGATATTACGTAAATAATTTTCTTTTATATTTGGCTTAAATAATAGATTAGGTACATAAGTGATAATTTGAATCGATTAATTTTATTGAAAGATAATTATCAGCCAAAAAACAAATCATTTTTTTCCCTGCCTCATAAAGTACCTTTACAAATCTGGAAAATTAAAAATTTTACTGATCCCGTCCTACGACGGGCTATATGCATATATATATATATATATATATATATATATATATATATATATATATATATATATATATATATATATATATATATAAATATATATATATATATATATATATATATATATATATATATATATATATATATATATATATATATATATATATATATATATATATATATAAATATATATATATATATATATATATATATATATATATATATATATATATATATATATATATATATATATATATATATATATAAATATATATATATATATATATATATATAAATATATATATATATATATATATATATATATATTATGTATATATATATATATACATATATATATATATATATATATATATACATATATATATAAATATATATATATATATATATAATATATATATATATATATATATATATATATATATATATATATATCACCTGCACTCATATTTTGTATGAATATATCTTTTATATTGCTATTTATATTTCTTTTCAAAATGACTCATTTTAAGCATTTCATTTACATGCTTTTTGTAATTTTTACTATTTGTTCATTATATTTTATATACTACTGTTATTTTAATAATAATTATAGAAATATAAAAATTTTCATTATAAAATTTCCGTTTCTTTTGTAAATACTTAATGCCTATTTTTTAAGTTTTCAGTCAAGAAAACAGGTTTTTTTTTACCGTTGTTGTCACTGAAAAATATAAGACTATCATGTCAATAATTTTCTATTTCAATTAAAACTCTTTAGCATAAACACGTTAAATATGACTTATAATTTAATATGTTAAGTGGGAAAAATAAAAAATTCCAATATCTGCACAGTAATGATTTTTCGCTTAAACCGTAATTTATTCTTATTAATCTTTAGAAAATCCGCTGTTTTCGTTGAATAGTTAGGTTACTGAATTTGTAAAAAGTATACTGAGTTTCTAATAAAGTATAAACCATAGAATTAAAAATTATGGTTTCTTAACAAATTGTATCTTTTCACTGAACCCAAGGGACATACAAAACAGTTTGAAAGATATATGAAGCCCCATAAAATACATATATATATATGTATATATATATATATATATGTGTGTGTATATATATATATATATATATATATATATATATATATACATATATGTATATATATGTATATATATGTATATATATATATATATATATATATATATATATATATATATATATATATATATATATATATATATATATATATATATATATATATATATATATATATATATATATATATATATATATATATATATAAATATATATATAAATATATATATATATATATATATATATATATATATATATATGTATATATATATATATATATGTATATGTATATATATATAATATATATATATATATATATATATAATATATATATATATATATATATATATATATATATATATATATATATATATATGTATATGTATATATATATATATATATATATATATATATATATATATATATATATATATATATATATATATATATATATATATATATGTATGTATACATATTGTATGAGTATCCCATTAGAACTGAACTAGAATAGAATGATTCGTTGAAAAAAGATGTGAATGTGTCTTGATGGAATTTGTCTTGAAAAATCAAAAGAAGTAATTTCATAAAGCAAGTAAGATCTTTTGGTTTCTGGTGTTACTTAGCTCTCCTATACTGCTGTACTCCTATATTCCTTTGTTTTATTTTACCATTTAGTTCTAAAATAGCAGACTTCTAAAAATGCATTTATTTTATTGGCAGCATCTATTAATGTGCAAACACATCGCTACCCTAGTTGGAGATGCAAAACAAAATGACTAAATGACCTATGTGTTTCTAATAGGAAATACTTGTTTCAAATAAGCACCATTTTGGAACGGGATAAAAAGTGATGGATTAAAAGTAAGTGCCTTTTAGGGTTTTCATAGGATGGATAGCTTAATGTAAACATTATTTTTGACTGCATTTCTTAGACAGTATATATGTATATATATTATAGTTGAATTCATACGATAAAATGATATTCATCTAATCTACATTCAGTATTCTGTTGGATATTTTTATGTTCACTGTTACACTATATAAAACTGTTTAAATAAACACTAATATATTAGAGAAATATGCAAGGGAATAATTTTATGAAAAGTTAAATCATGATTTTCAGAAACAAAAGTTGACGTTTTATGCGTAAATAGACAAGGTATAAATCATATTAAAATACAATTTAAAATTAAATTGAAATAAGAAGTTATTTTTTCCACTTAGAGTGATTTTTAAACTAGTTTTTGATCTTACATTTTTTATGTATTTAGATTTTTCATCACTTTAGCACAAAAAGTCAAATTTAAGTCATGAAGTCAAACTCATGTTACTTCAAAGAAAAAAAATGTTACAAGACTATGTTTCAAAATATTGTTGTATTAAATAAATATATTACGTATTTTATAATTTTAATATAAAAATACCTTTTTTAAAATATTAGTTTTAAATTGCTCTTACGACTAACAATATTTTTTAAAATTTTTAATTATACATTAATTTATTGAATTCAAAATCAGGACTGCTTACATCCATTTATAGAGGTTATATAATTATTTCAAATTATAATACAGTAATAGTAAAAAATTTGCAGTTGTAATAATATTACATTATTTTGTTTAAGCGAACATCAGAACTACTGCAACCATTAGAATAGATTATAGAATTCTGGTAAATTAAAATTCAGCGATAAGTAAACATTGTGCAATTTTAATAATATTGCATTAATTTTAAAAATCAAAATCAGAACTACAACCCTAATTAAACATAATAGATTTATGGAAATTAAAAAGTCAGTGGTAAGTAAACATTTTTCAATTGTAATAAAATTACAATAATTCATTGAAGTTCAAAATAAAATTTTACCAAACCGTAGTAGAGATTACAGAATTATGGCAATTTAAAATTTAGTGATATGCACACATTTTGTAATAGTAATAACAGTATATTAATTTTTGAAAATCAAAATAAGAACTATTACAACTTTAAGTAAAGATAATAGAATTATTGCAAATAAAAATTCAGCGATAAGTAAATATTGTGCAATTGTAATACTATTACATTAATTTTTAAATCAATATAAGAATTCATGCAACCCTAATTAAAGATTATGGAATTATATCAATCTAAAAGTCAGCGATAAGTAAATATTGTGCAATTGTAATAATATTACATTAATTTTTAAAATTAACATCAGATCTCCTACAACGTATAGATTATAGAATTATGGTAATTTTAAATTCAGTATTATGCACACATTTTGTAATAGTAATATAATTACATTAATATTTAGAATCAAAATAGGAACTCCTACAACCTTAAGATTTAAGAATTATATTATAGAAGTAAAGATTATAGAAGTATGACATATTAAAATTCTGCAATAAGTAAATATTGTGCATTTGTAATAATATTACATTAATTTTTAAAATCAGTATAAGAATTCATGCAACCCTAATTAAAGATTATGGAATTATGGCAATTTAAAATTCAACGATAAGTAAATATTGTGCAATTGTAATAATATTACATTATTTTTTATAATTAACATCAGATCTCCTACAACGTAAAGATTATAGAATTATGGTAATTTTAAATTCAGTAATATTCACACATTTTGAAATAGTAAAAAAAATACATTAATATTTATAATTAAAATAGGAACTCCTACAACCTTAAGATTATAGAATTATGAGTATAGAAGTAAAGATTATAGAAGTATGACAATTTAAAATTCTGTAATAAGTAAATATTGTGCATTTGTAATAATATTACATTAATTTTTAAAATCAGTATAAGAATTCATGCAACCCTAATTAAAGATTATGGAATTTTGGGAATTTAAAATTCAAAGATAAATAAATATTGTGCAATTGTTACATTAATTTTTAAATTCAACATCTGAACTACTACAACGTAAAGATTATAGAATTATAGTAATTTTAAATTTAGTAATATACACACATTTTGTAATAGTAATAAAATAAAATTAATATTTAGAATCAAAATAGGAACTCCTACAACCTTAATATTTTAGATGTATGATTATAAAAGTAAATATTATTGAAGTATGACAAATTAAAATTATGCAATATGTAAATATTGTGCAACTGTAATAATGTTACATTAATTTTTAAAAATAAAATCAGAACTTCCACAACCCTAATTAAAGATTATGGAATTATGAAGATTTAAAATTCAGTGATAAGTAAATATTGTGCAACAGTAATAATATTACATAATTTTTTAAAATCAAAATAAGAACTCATGCAACCTTAAGTAAACATTATAGATTTATGGCAATTTAAAATTCAGCGATTAGTAAATATTGTGTAATTTTAATAATATTACATTACATTTTAAAATCAAAATCAGAACTCCTACAACCCTAATTAAAGATTATGACAATTTAAAATTAGGCGATAAATAAATATTATGCATTTGTAATATTACATTAACTGGTATATAGCCCGTCATATGACGGGATTAGTAAAATTTTTTATTTTCCTGAATTGTAAAGTACCCTATGAGGATGGTAAAAAATGGTTTGTGTTTAGGCTGAGAATTATCTGTTACACTCTCAATAATTTGTTTATCTTCAAACTCCTCTAAAGTTTCACGATACTGTGAATGCAGTTTAGGATCACATTGAATTCGTTAGTCAAACCGTGTGGTTATGTATAAAAAACAAACACATAAATGAATACATTTCTTAATTTTCAAAGATATATAATTTAAACGGTAGATATTTATTAGTCCGTGAAATAGATTCCCAGACTTTTATGAAAAAAAATTGTTGTCAATACAGGTGATAAAATTTTTATTGAAACAAAAGCTAATCGGTGATTAAATTTAAAATTATCACGTATGTACCTAATCTATTACTTAATCCTAATATAAAAGACAATTATTTAGGTAATATCTAAGTTCAGTGATAAAACGTATGAAAATAATGCAGACGATATTTAAATAATTTAAATTAAGAAATAATTAAATGAGATGGTTAAAGGAATCATGTCATAATGCTAGCAAAAATATATTATTTTTACATACTTATTATGTGATAAACTTAATCGCCTGCTTTTAACTGTAGAATATAAGTCTTGATAAAATGATATTAAACGATCGAAAAGGGGGGAAGGGGTCGATGTCGAACGTTTTAAAGACTTGCTTTGAATTTTGCTAACCCTAACTCATTAAGAATCTAGTATGGATGCCCAATCCATTCCAGGTCCAATTGCTTTTATAAATTC
>CM063497.1:105890454-105900454 GCA_032207245.1 Pardosa pseudoannulata | reverse complement strand
CATTATCCTGTGCTGATGTGTTCGTTGTTCCATTGTCCTTTTTACAATGTGTCCTTTCCCGGCTCTGCCCAGAAGGACCAGGACTCCAATTATGGTCCTGAATCGTCTGAGGGAGACCAATCACAATTCTCCAAAACTTGGTGAAGTTTAAGTGCAATTATTTTCACTGACCACACCACACTCTTCCTGGAGTCACGAAAAAAAACTTGGGCATTCAACCCACAACGTGTGAGTGCGGCGAGCAAATCAGTTTCGCAAACCTTATGTCAAACATAGCTGCACTCTCACAGTTTTCAAAAGGAATTTTGTTGAATTCAATATTTTACAATATGTCTTTCAGTTACAAGAATTATCTCTGAAAGAGTTAAAACCCCAGAATTCAGAGTATTTTATTTCTAGCAATGGCCATTATTATTTTTTTTTATATATTTTTGTTTCCATTTGTATCTATCCACCAATTCAAAATTCCATTTGTATATCACCAATTTAGTAAGGATCTAGAAATCAAACGCAGATGAGAATTTCACAAAATATTAATAAATTTTCATGACGACAACGAAATAGAAAATCTAAGATAATTTATCAAATTGTTTAAATACACCACACATGCTTAAAAGTAATGTAAAGATTTTGTTATTAAATTGTGAAATACAGATGTGTATGTTGTAGGTAATATTGAAAGAAACTTCTTGTTTGTCGTAAAGTTTGCAGAGGTTCAATCACTGGGATGCGCACATCTGAGGTTGATTTTAAATAAAATTCTTAATTTTGTTATTTTTGAAAAAAGAATGTTTGAAGCTGAAAAATTCCAAGAATTCTCTTTAAAAATTTAAAAAAATACCATCCGGCATTCGTTACCATTCATAATAATTTATAGCTCTTTCATTTTTTTTCATTTGTATCTATATAGTACCTTCAGTGCAGTAAGGATTTACAAATCAAAAGACCACTAGATTGATTTATATTGGTTTGTAGCACTACAGTCTATTTATTGCATCAGAAAGATAATGATTCTGGGACCAACTAATTAAAGCAGATTTTGACTGGTTGCTAGTATGGAATTCGAACCCATAAACTCTATTGAAGATTAACGTCCTACTAAATCGACCATCGTTCACCAAAGCCATTAGAATTTCACAAGATATTAACTTTAAAGGAAATGACAACCAATAACGTCAACCAAATATAAAAGCAAAGATAATCTATCCCATGCTAAGATACCCTAAATTAACAAAAAATAGTATAAAGCTTTTCTTAGTAAATAATGAAATATAGATGTCTCTGCTGTATGTGATGTTGTAAGAAATATCTCATTTATCGTAAAATTTGGTGAACTCACTGGGATGTTGAATCTGAGGTTGATTTTTAAAAAATCGTCCACTTTGTTCTATCTAAAAAAAAGAAAGATGTTTAAATCTAAAATCTTATAAATAATTAAAAGTGGTTTTTTATTTATTTATTTTTTATTTATTTTTTATAACAAATATCTGTTCTATTGAATTAGGTATTCAAGAGAGATTCGGAGTTGTATATATCTTTCTGACAATTTAATTAAAATATGTCTTCAACAGCAGCAAAACGTAGTATTTAAATTTAAAGTATTTGTCATACTAACTTATGCTGCATAACTAATATTTAAAAAAAAATGTGAGTGACACAAATTTAACAGTAATTAAAAATGGCTATTCCATTTAAAAGTATAAAATGTTTGTTTATACTTGTCTAGACTTATATTCGTATAGAAAATGATTAAAAGCTGTAAACTTTAAAACCTGAAAAAAAAAAACTACCCGTAAACTCGACACCTCTCAGAATATAAGCAAATTACATGCCGTAAATTTAAAACTTTGCCAACTGTACACTGAAGTTTTCACATATTACAAACTGTAGTTTCTTTATTTAATAAAGCATACACAGAGGTTTAGCATTATTAAAAGGAAACTTTGACATTTTTCTTTCACAAGTATGGAATGCACACTTTGCTAATTTTCAGGATGTGGTTTCAGAACAGTTATGCTTTACTAAAGTAATTTACGAAGTTGTTTACAGAAATTAAGAATACTGAGCCTGTGGCATTAAGAAATAATATTTGAGGCCGCAGTATCTCAGTTGGCAAAAGTCAACACTCTAGTAACTTGAAAGTTGCGGGTTTGGAGCTTGACACGGCTGAATCTCCGTGTGTTCATTAAAGGTGACTGGCTCACTTAAAATATATTCGTGGTCACAATGTTCTCACACAATAACTTTAGGGGTGGCAGATCAAGCCTATAAGTCTTCTACTTGGTACCTGCTTCTAAATTACGAGGACCCACTGTATCAAAATTCATTACATACTAGTGATGCTCTTTAAAATGAGATTCTCACCCCTTTGTCTTAATATGAGTAGGTTATCGCTAAAATCTTGCTCAGTATGACCAAGTGGCTTTAGAAATCCCAATAACCACAACAGAATTAATATCTTCAACAACAGTGACCAAAATACATTTAACACATTGTATGCGGGACAAGTACTGATACGTTTTCTGGTGATTGATATTTGAGCGCGGGTCACGAACTAGCATTTTTTCTGACGATTCATACCTAAACACGGCACACGAACTAGTACTTTTTCGGATGATTGATACTTGAGCTTACTAGTACGGGTTAGTGTAACAACATGGTTTGTTTGTGGTTACACAAATAACGGTATATACAGGAAAACGATGCCGAATATTGTTGTCTACTACATAGATTCTGGAAAAATTTAGACAAGTATAAACTAGTTTTTACATCAGTGGATGAGGAACCACAGAACGGGAAAAAATTAAAACTATATACTACTATTTCTATTTGATTTTTCATATTTACAATACTATTATAAATGTACCCACTAAAAAATATATTTTTTGTTTACAAAAATCTTTCGGTTGTTATTTATATATTTCTATTTATATATTTGTTTTTATATTTGAATATAAAATATGAAAAGTTGATTAAAAAATTAAATAATTTTCGATCTGTTGAGATTTAACTGAATAACTAAATTTACTCGCAAAACGCCCTCTCCCGGTACAATTCCGCAGCGAAATGTACCCGCACACAATGTATTAATAACACATGCTTGGAAGTAGCTCTTATATTCAGTGGTTTATAAACTCTTCTAGTATCAGTTGTGTTTAAAAGATTACCTTAGTTACTAATATTGCAAGCTGCGATTCCAGGATTTAAAAATTCATGCAGGGCGATACAGAAAAATCTAAGAACAAAGTTATCATTTTCAGGTCCAAAGTATTTCTACCGTATCCCTCCCTGTAGCCTTAGATTTTGGGTGATTACCGTTACTTTAAAATACACTCTATACACCAGTGTGTTCAACATGTATTACGTTATACATCCCTCGATTTTTCTGGACCTTAACCTTTCACTCTCATTCTTCTACACCCTTCTTCTTCATCTTCTATATGGGACGGTAAGTTCGTAAATTTGTCATTTTGTGATACCTCGATAAACCATATCGTGAAAGCCATTTAACTTATATTTCATTTTTTAGTTAATGAGTGAATAAGATTATTCCTAAATAATGCAGATAGTTAAGGTCAATATTTAAATTCTAAATGTGCGTTGGAGGTTGTTTTTCTTGTAGCATTTTGTTTGTAAATCGCTAGAAGTTATCCTTTTCGATTTCACCTTTCAGTAAAAAAATTTTTAAATTTCTACCGAAATTAAAGTGGAATAGTTTAAAAGCTACGTTTATATATTTACTAGAATTTTTATTTTAAATAAAATATTTATAATGCTGTTAAATTAATCAAACCAGAAGTGACAACGGACATTTCAAATTTATAAATTGTCATCTGTTTTATTGATAAATTTAAATGTTTCTTTAGTTTACTTAGAAGAGTTCTTTTGTTTAGTTCGAAATATCTACGATTTTTTATATATTGTTTATTTGCTAATTTGGCAGGTCAAGCCTATGAGTCTTTCTCTTGGTTCCTGGTTCTAAATTACAAGTACCTATTGGATCAAAAAATCTTTACACACTAGCGATTCTCTTTAAAAAGAGAGGCTCACCCCTTTGCCTTAATAAAAGTAGAGTATCGTTTAAATCTTGTTCAGTTTGACCAAGTGGCTTTAGAAACCAGAACAACTACAATATCTAGTAATATTTTCAATGACTAATATCTAGTAATATTTTCAACGACGGTGACAACTATACATTTAATATGAAAAGCTTGGAAGTAACAATCGCTCTTATAGTCAGTGGTTTACAAACTCTTCTAATGTCAACTGTGTGTAAAAGATTATCTCAGTTACTAATATCGAAAGTTGTAATTCCAGGATTTAAAAATCCATGCATGGTGATTCAGAAAAATCTAAAAACAAAGTTAACATTTTCATGTCTAAAGTATTTTGAACGTATCACTCCCTGTCGCCTGTTTGTGTTATTACCGTTATTTTAAAATATACTCTATACACGAGTCCAATCTGTATTCTGTTATACAGACGTAGCTTTTTCCGCACCTTACAGTATTTTATTCTCAAATTTTTATGTACACGCTCTTATTTGGCACTGTCATACCTCGATAAACTGTCCCGTGAAAACCTTCTAACGTATATTTGATTTTCTTTACAATAAAATCTATCCCTTCCATCTTGCCATCTAACGAGGATCTAGTCCATAGCTGCCAACTTGCAATTGATGTTTTGATGAATAGGGGACGAAATTATGTCCTGCAATAGAATCCGTGTCATTGTTGAATCACAGGAAATGAAATTACAGACTCCCTGGCCAAGAATGTCTCCAAATTCCTACATCCTTATTCACCTGTTCACTATAACAGTATGAAAAGAATTATTGATGCTAGACTTAAACTTCATCTTAGAGAGGATTTTTGGGTTTTGAAGAAAGGAAAGAGTTGGAGTGACTGGATGGAAAATCTCATCTCTCGTGACCTGCCCACAGCTGTTGGTGTAGTCAACTTTATTATTAAAACACAACATGACTACCTTTTAAAACATTTGCACAGATTTGATTTGGCAGACACCCCAACTTGCCCACTATGCAGTGTCTTTGACATGTCTGAAAATAACTTGGCCACTTGCTTTGGACTTAGTGACGTAGCAGCAGTCAACTCTGCTAAACTACTTTCTCATTTTGTTTGTCTGTCTGAGCTCTATTTGACTGCCCTTTACTGACTAATGCTATAATGCCAAAGTCTGGCGTAAGATAAAATAATATTGGATTGTCTAGTGAATGACGTAATGAGTTTATCCGCAAATCCTTCAGCTATTTCAGTTTACTATTTAAATTGTGATTGTGTGTTGGGGATTGATCTTTCTGTAGCATTTTGTTAATAAATCGCTGGAAGTTATCATTTTCGATTTCGTCTTTCAGCTACAAAATTTTTAAGAAATTCATAACGGAATTCGAATAGTTTAATAGCTACGTTTATCTATTTACTAGAATGTTTATTTTAAATAAAATATTTAAAGGTTGTTAAATTAATCAAACCAGAAGTTACAACGGATATTTAAAATTTATAAATTGTGATCTGTAGTACTGATACATTTAAATGTTTCTTTTGTTTACTTAGAAAAGTTCTTTTGTTTAGTTCGAAGTATCTACGATTTTTTACATATTGTATATTTTCTACTTTGGCAGGTCAAGCCTATGGGTTTTCTTCTTGGTCCCTGATTCTAAAGTACAACGACCCACTGGATAAAAAAAACTTTACAGAAGTGGCTTTAGAAACTACAAAAACTACAACAGAAGTAATATCTAGTAATATTTTCAACAAAAGTAGGGAGAACGACAAAGAAATCAGATTACCCGTACGCCATACGGGCAAATCATTAAAGGCACAGTAACTAAGCCCTTACGGTGTAAGTGCAAAACAGGCAAGGAGTTACTACGAGTAGCGCATCGCTAAAATCCTGCTCGGTTTAACCAAGTGGCTTTATAAACCAATACAAGCCAAACAGAAGCAATATTTAGCAACATTTTCAGCCACGGTAACAACAATACATTTAATATCAAAGGCTAGGGTATTACATTCTCTCTTATAGTCAGTGGTTTAAAATCTCTTTTAGTGTTATCTGTGTTAATTAGGTTATTTCACTTACTAATCTGACAGTCTATGATTCCATACTTAAAAAATCCAGGGAAGTTCATTCAGAAAAATCTATAAACAAAGTTAACATTTTCATGTCTAAAGTATTTTGAATGTATAACTCCCTATAGCCTGAGAGTTTGTGTTATGACCGTTATTTTAAAATATACTCTATACACCAGTCCGATCTGAAATCTGTTATACATCCTTAGCTTTTACAGTCTTTTATTCACAAATTCTTATTCTCCCGATATTACTGGAACGGTAAGTTTGTGAATTTATCTATAAACTGTCCCGTGAAAACCATCTAACGTATGTTTGATTTTCTCCACTATAAAAGCTATCACTTCCATCATGCCATCTAACAAGGATCCAGTCCATAGGTTGTAACTTGCAATTGACGCTTTGATGAATAGGGGACGAAATGTTGTCCTGCAATGAATCCCGAGTCACTGTTTAATCACAGGAAAGGAAATTACAGAATCCTTGGCCAAGACTGGCTTTAACCTCCCACAACCTTTGTCACGACCGCGAAGTTGAGGTTTGCCGTTTTGGCAGCGGCGAAAGAGTTTTTGTCTTTTATAGAATAAACCTTTTGATGTGTGTGGAAGGATGCGAGAAATTAAAAACTCATCGAAACATTCCACCTTTTGATTTCGATTTGATGAAAATAGAATTTAGTTATTAATGTTTTGTGTGGTGTTCGTGTTTGCTACAATAAAATGTGGTGTTCCGAACTTTTTGAATTTATTTAGAGAACTTTCGACATAGAGAATAGAACAGATGCTTTGATGAATAGGGGGCGAAATGTTGTCCTGCAACTGATCCCGAGTCACTGTTTAATCACAGGAAAGGAAATTACAGACTCCCTGGCCAAGACTGGCTTTAACCTCCCACAGCCTGATTCACCTGCTCAGAGTGTGAAACGAATCATCGACGCTAGACTTAAAGTGCATCTTAGAGGGGGTTTTAGGTATTTGGTGGAGGGTGTTCACAAACACTGCACATACACACGAAAGTTCACTTTTACCCCTTCCGGTACGATTTAATAATGAAAAACTGTGCGTGAAGTAACCATTTATTTTTTATTTAAAAAACTTGTTTTATTTTACAATTCTTACATATTCTTAATTAAAATCCACTTTTTACATAGTGTTAAGTATCAGAAACGGTAAAATTAAGATAATAGTCTTCAAGCTAGTGGTACTTTTCAAAACAAAGTGCAAAGGAATTCTGAATTGTTTACATCGCCAGGGAGTCTCACTTCTAATTTGATTCTTGTAACACACACGGCATTTCTTAGTAGGTTTTCTTTTATTCTGACTCATCAATTTGGCAGTGACTTGTACCAAGAAACTTTAAATAAACAATATGTAATAGTGACCTGGGATTTCCACAAGTAACAAAAGTGTTGCTAAATTCAGTACACTAGAAATTTTAAACTAAATTATCATTTATCAGTAACTTTAGTCGCATGACGAGTGTAGCTCGTCATTGTGCGGTATGGAATGAAAAACCAATGACGAGCTAGACTCGTCATTTTACCGAAAAGGGTTAAGGTTTCACTATTTATTTCCTTTTCACATAACTAAAATACATAACTCCACTTGTTCGACCACACATCGAACAGTTACTCTATTTTTTTTGCCGCTAGAGGGCATTACACCAACGAACGGTCGGAACACAGGGAAAGTGTCGGAGTGACTTGATGGAAAATCCCATCGCTCGTGACCTGGACACAGCTTTGGTGGTGCCAACTTTATAATTAAAACAGAACATGACTACCTTTCAAAACATTTGCATGTCTGTAACCAGTGCATATGACATGTCTGGAGATCACTTGATAATTTGTTCTGGATTTAGTAACGTAGCAGCAGTGAATTCTGCTAAAATATTTTCTCACTTTCTTTGTCTGTCTGACCTCTATTAGGCTGTCAGTCCCAGACTAATGGCAGTCATACAAGGTCTGGCGTAGCATAAATAAAATATTTGATTTTCTAGTGAATGATGTAATTAGTTTATTCCTAGAAAATGCAGCTATTTCAGTTTACTATTTAAATTGTAATTGGGTTGAGGTTGTTCTTTCTGCAGTATTTTGTTTATAAAACTGTGGGAGTTATCGTTTTCGGTTTCATTTTTCAGTGATAAAATGTTTAAAAAATTTCTCCCGAAATTAAACTTGAATAATTTGAAAGCTACGTTCATTTGTTTACTAGAAATGTTTATTTTAAATAACACCTTTATAATGATGTTTAATCAAATAAAAAAGAAACTATAATGGAAGTTGTGAAATTTATGAATTATGATGTGTAATACTAATAAATTTAAAGGTTTCTTTTATATACTTAGAAAAGTTCTTTTGTTTAGTTAGAAATTTTTATATTGTATATTTGCTACGTGAATGTATAGTGTTATATAATGCAAATATAATTTGAAATTTCTTTTTGGCGAGGAAATTCGATAACAGATATGTTGGATTCACAGTTACTCACATTCACGTTTTATAATATTTGAGAATCTTTAATTAGAATCCTTGAACTTACGGAATATCTGTTTTGTTTCATTAAAATAGCCTTTTATAAAAAAGTTACTAGTTTGTGGTTAAAAAGGATGACACATTATTTTTCCGATGAAATATATTCTTCCTACTTAATAGAATAAAATTAGCAAAATCATAACTTTCAAATTATTTATGTTATACATTAAAAATCTGAGTTTTAAAAATTTTGAACATGATATTTTTAATACTTATTAGATAGTATATAGATTTAATAGGTATTGGGTATTTTGTACAGGCACATTTTAACTCCTTCCAGGTTCATATTATTTCGGGATTATGGGTCAAACAATGTCAATTTTTGTGCGTATTTTTATACATACATAGCTTTTTAAACATATTAGCATCATTCGGATACAAAAGTTTCTAAAATTTAATGTAAAAAAATCAAATTAAATAAATTAGTAACTTACTTGTGTAGTTGGATTTCTAAACGGCAGAAATCAATAGATTTCAGAATCAATTCCCACTAATTATAGATATAAAGCTTCGAATACCGAGCTTTTATCTCGAATTAAATTTTATTTCTATCCTATGCATTTACATTAATGATTGTGAAATTATTAATCAAAATGTGGTCGTGTATGATACAATCGAAAACACGGTACTGCACAGAGTCCAACATCGCAATCTGAACACTAGAACCTTGTTTCTCTCCTTACCTTCTTCCCTCTGCTGTCTCTCTTTGAGCAACAAATAATGTAGTATCCAGAAAAATAAACAAAAAGCATTCTAAACCATAAAAAGGACATGTGAAATAATTCGGGAATGATTAATTGCACAATGTAAAATTTCACAGTGCCCGAGCTACACTCGGGATGAGCCAAGAAAGTACATTTCGCCTGCACGAGTTCAGCTCGAGAAAAACTGGGAAGGGGTAAAACAATACTAACTTTATAACAAATAAAACACTAAATATATATTTAACAGAACATAAAAAGGTTTTACAATAACCTACAGAAACAAGTATAATTTTACATAAAAAATGCAAAAAAAATTAAATAAAATAATAAATCAACAGTAAAATAAATAATTTTAAATGAATGCGTAAAATCATTTTAAATGTTAAAAAATATTTATTTAAATATTTTTCAAATACCTAAAAAATGCATTTAAAATTTTATCTATTAGTAAAATCTTTTAAAATGTGATTAATCTAGTTATATTTTCGACACACGTGTAGGACATGCCGTAATTATAAATGATTAATTTTCTAAAATCATCTATTAACATCCACCTGCATTTAAGTTCGATTTGTTAAGTATACAAAACCCTTTCATTGCTTATTATATACCATAAATATATATTTTCTATTCAATTCATATTTAGAAATAGAAAAAAAGACTATATAACG
>CM063497.1:105870454-105875454 GCA_032207245.1 Pardosa pseudoannulata | reverse complement strand
AAAACCAAACATTATCTATATTGTTTTTCCCTGGATATAATTTTAAATTAAATATAAGAGGAAATGTGAAATAAAAAGTCGTAATACATATAAAGATATATAAGGTCATTATATAGATTAGGGTTTTGAATTTAGATCAGCGAAAATACTCTAAAATTTTAATGACAATATCTAGATATAAAATTTCTTATGCATAAGACAATAAAAATAAACTCCGCAACATTTTAAGATAATTTATGGCAACGTTGATAATGCATTTTATAACCATTCTATGAGAACACATTTTGTTGAATCAGAGTGGAAATTAACTTCGCAATTAAAAAGAAAATTTACCAATTTACCCTTTTATTTTTAAACTGCAGCCTTTTTTCATTCTAAGATATAATCACATTAGATGACTAGATTTAAAAATGCAGTAGTGTTAATTAAAACCGAATAATTAATACTACTACGAAGTTTAGGATTATTCAAATCTACAGACAAATTTAGATGTAATTTAACAGTATATCTAAAATTCCAAATATTTTTATACTTTAATTTTATGTAGATAGTAAGAAGCAATTAGAAGTAAAAAAAATTAAAGTATAAGTAAAATAAAATGTAGGGAAATGAAATAAATTAAAAATGCGTATAGAGAACAGCAATTCGTATATCTTTATAATTATTCTTTCCTCAATATTCTTAAAATGAATTACCAAAGGAAGAATGAAATAAGTATTTATTATGTATTAAATTACAGTTTAAACTTCATATTATAAATTCATATCATGCATTGAAAAGGAGATAGTGTTATTTAAAAGTGAATTATTTATACTGATGTAAAGTTCAAGCTATACAAATATACTATATTTTAATTTTATATAAATAATAAATAATTAGAAGCTAAAAAATGGAAAGAATATATAGATTTTGAAGTAGTAAAAAAAATTAAATTATTATATTCCTTTTGAGAATAAATAATCTTTGTTCAAAACAACACGATTTGGCCTATGAAGATCCAATGTGGATGTACAGAATAGTATTAATTAATTAGAACTCCCTTATTAGAAAAAATCATAAAGTTAATGAGGCGCATACATAACGGTAAAACAAGAAAAGAAGACTCAGACTTACAGTGCCATCTTTGATGACTACAAAACTATAAAATAAAATACTATAAAATTTTAATGACAATTTCCAGATATAAAATATCTTAAGCATAAGATAATAGAAATAAACTTCTTCAACATTTTTAGATAATTTATGGCCTCGTTGATAATGCATTTTAAAACCATTCTATGTGAATACATTTTGTTGAATCAGAGTGGAAAATAATTTCGCAATTAAAAAGAAAAGTTAACCTTTAATCTTTAAACTGCAGAATTTGTTCTTTCTCAGATATAATCACATTAGAAGACAAGATTTAAAAATGCAGTAGTGTTAATTAAAACAGAATAATTAACACTATTACAAAGTTCAGGATTATCCAAATCTACTGACGAACTTAAATGTAATTCAACATTATATCTTAAGTTCCAAATCTTTTTATACTTTAATTTTATGCAGATAATAAGAAGCAATGAGAAGAAAAAAAGTTTAAAGAATAAGTAAAATTAGAATTAGTAAAATCAAATAAATTAGAGAGCAGAAAATCGTATATCTTTATAATTATTCTTCTCTCAATATGCTTAAAATGCATTACCAAAGAAAGAACGAAATAAGTATTTATGAGGATTGAAATTATAGTTTAAAATTCATATTATATATTCTTATTATATCCTGCATTTGAAATGAGGTAGTGTTATTTAAAAGTGAATAAATTATACTCATGTAAATTTCAGGATTATACAAATATACAATATTTTAATTTTATATAGATAAGAAGTAATTTGAAGCTAAAAAATAGAAAGTATAAATAAATTGTAAAGTAGTAAAAAAATAAATTATCATATTCCTTTTCAGAATCTATAACCTTTGTTAAAAATAACATGATTTGGCCTACGAATTGCCAATGTGGATGTAAAGAATCGTATTAGTTAATTAGATCTCTCTTTAAAAAAATCATAATGTTAATTATACATATACATAACGGTAAAACAAGAATTCCGAAAAACAAAATCAGACTCTACAGTGTCATCTATATTTTTTATAATTATTGTTTTCATAATATACTTAAAATGAATTACTAAAGGAAGAACGAAATAACTATTTATGTGGTTTAAAATTTTATTTGAAATTTCATATTATAAACTCAAATCATGCATTTAAAATGAGATAGTGTTATTTAAAAGTGAATAATTTATACTGATGTAAAGTTCATGCTTATACAAATATACTATATTTTAATTTTATATATATAATAAGAAGTAATTAGAAACTGAAAAAGTATAAAGAATAAATAAACTTTTAAGTAGAAAAAATAAATTAAATTATTATATTAATTTTGAGAATCCATAATCTTTGTTCAAACAACAAGATTTCGCCTATGAAGTTCCAATGAGGATGTAAAGAATCGTATTAATTAATTAGAACTCTCTTATTAGAAAAATTTATAATGTTAAAGTTAAGCATACATAAAGTGTAAACCCAGAATTCTGAAAAACAAAATAAGACTCTACATTGCCATCTATAATTTTTATAATTATTGTTTGCATAATATACTTAAAATGAATTACTAAAGGAAAAACGAAATAACTATTTATGTGGTTTAAAATTGTGTTTGAAATTTCGTATTATAAACTGAAATCATGCATTTAAAATGAGGCAGTGTTATTTAAAAGTGAATAATTTATACTGATGTAAAGTTCATGCTTATACAAATATACTATATTTTAATTCTATATAGATAGTAAGCAGTAATTAGAAGCTGAAAAATTAGAAATAATAAATAAACTTTTAAGTAGTAAAAAATAAATTAAATTATTATATTCCTTTTGAGAATCCATAATCTTTGTTCAAAACAATACGATTTCACTTATGAAGTTCCAATGAGGATGTAAAGAATCGTATTAACTAATTAGAACTCTCTTGTTATAAAAAATTATAATGTTAATGATACGCATACATAACGGTAAAACAAGAATTCTGAAAAACAAAATCCGACTATACAGTGCTATCTATAATTTTTATAATTATTGTTTTCATAATATACTTAAAATGAATTACTAAACGAAGAACGAAATAATTATTTAAGTGGTTTAAAATTGTATTAGAAATTTTATATTATGAACTCAAATAATGCATTTAAAAAGAGGTAGTGTTATTTAAAAGTGAATAATTTATACTGGTGTAAAGTTCATGCTTATACAAATATACTATATTTTAATTTTATATATATAATAAGAAGTAATTAGAAGCTAAAAATAGAAAGAATAAACTTTTAGGTAGAAAAATATAAATTAAATTATTATATTCCTTTTGAGCATCCATAATCTTTGTACGAAACAACACGATTTCGCCTATGAAGTTCCAATGAGGATGTAAAGAATCGTATTAACTAATTAGAACTATCTTATTAGAAAAATTTATAATGTTAAAGATAAACATACATAAAGGGTAAACCAAGAATTCCGAAAAACAAAATCAGACTATACAGTGCTGTCTATAATTTTTATAATAATTGCTTGCATAATATACTAAAAATGAATTACTATAGGAAAAACGAAATAACTATTTATGTGGTTTAAAATTGTGTTTGAAATTTCGTATTATAAACTCAAATCACGCATTTAAAATGAGACAGTGTTATTTAAAAGTGAATAATTTATACACATGTAAAGTTCATGCTTATACAAATATATTATATTTTAAATTTATATAGATAATAAGAAGTAATTAGAAGCTAAAAATAGAGAGAATAAACTTTTACGTAGAAAAAAATAAATTAAATTATTATATTCCTTTTGAGAATCCATAATCGTTGTACGAAACAACACGATTTCGCCTATGAAGTTCCAAAGAGGTTGTAAAGAATCGTATTAATTAATTAGAACTCTCTTATTAGAAAAAATTATAATGTTAATGATAAGCACACATAACGGTAAAACAAAAATTCTGAAAAACAAAATCAGACTTTACATTGCCATCTATAATTTTTATAATTATTGTTTGCATAATATACTTAAAAAGAATTACTAAAGGAAGAACAAAATAACTATTTATGTGGTTTAAAATTGTATTAGAAATTTCATATTATAAACTCAAATCATGCATTCAAAAAGAGGCAGTGTTATTTAAAAGTGAAGAATTTATACTGATGTAAAGTTCATGCTTACACAAATATACTATATTTTAATTTTATATATATAATAAGAAGTAATTAGAAGCTGAAAAGTAGAAAGAATAACATTTTACGTAGAAAAAAATAAATTAAATTATTATATTCTTTTTCAGAATCCATAATCTTTGTACGAAATTACACGTTTTTGCTATGAAGTTCCAATGAGGACGTAAAGAATCGTATTAATTAATTACAACTCTCTTATTAGAAAAATTTACAATGTTAATGATACGCATACATAACGGTAAAACAAGGATTCTGAAAAACAAAATCCGACTATACAGTGCTATCTATAATTTTTATAATTATTGTTTGCATAATATACTTAAAATGAATTACTAAAGAAAGAACGAAATAACTATTTATGTGGTTTAAAATTTCGTATTATAAACTCAAATCATGCATTTAAAATGAGGCAGTGTTATTTAAAAGTGAATAATTTGTACTAATGTAAAGTTCATGCTTAGAGAAATTTACTATATTTTAATTTTATATAGAAAAAAATAAGTAATTAGAAGCTAAAAATAGAAAGAATAAACCCCCTTGTACAGCTCGAAAATAATACACTCTAAAGATGTAAATAATATTTAAGAAACACTGCATAATTATCATTAAAGTGATGTAACATATAAATAGCTAAAATATTTATAAAAAATGTTTTGGGTAGTTATACTTATTTGAGGTCATGACGGACAAAATCAAATACCTGATATTTTTCCCAGTATAAACAGGTAGCTTTTAA
>CM063497.1:105862954-105865454 GCA_032207245.1 Pardosa pseudoannulata | reverse complement strand
AGTAACTTGGACAAGTAATAGGTACACATGAGTACTATCAGAATAATTCAAATTTATGTTATATGCAAGATATAATAATGCGCCAGCGCATGGGTATCTTGACGCTTCCTACATTAGATATATTTAGCAAAACCACGAAAGCATTTAGCATGTAACTAAGATTTGTATTTCATCTGCACTGGATTTATAGCCGGAATGCATTGCTTGATCACTTTGCCTTTTTATCCTAAATTACTGTTACATGTTCCAATATAACCCATTTTTTATTCTTAAAGTCTGTTTATAGGCCTCTGCTTTTATTCCAATTATGAAAATTTTGAATCAAATCAGGACAGTTTTATTAATTTTAACTCTTTTTTTACTAATTCTAAACTCTAATTTTAACTAATTTTAACAAAAATCATATGAATTTAATAATGAAATAATTGTTGTTGGAAAATTTTTGATTTTCTATTTTCTATTTTAACATTTCTCTTTGATTTAATTTATCTGTGAATAATGGAGAAACTTTTGCAATATACTTTTATCAAGTTTTATTAATTGTTTTCATCGACTTGTTTTGTCGAGTGAAAATCAAGTAATTATTATGTTTAATTACTGTTTATTTTTTTTACAGTTTTAATTTAAACAAATAGAACTTACAGAAATTTTAAGATATATTAATTTTTAAACTATTTTAACATTGTGTAATTCAAAATGAAGTTAAATGGATACTGGTTCTATTGACTGAATGTTTTATATCTAGTTTTCTGTTAAATATAAAAAGTTCGGAATTACTAAGCGAATGCTTATATAACAGTTAAATTGTTTTCCTTATTCGTATGCATACTTCTCTTTTGTGTAATATTATACACATTTTTATATCTACGATAAACAACTGCATTGTTTAGTAATTGATGTTAAATATAGTGATTGAATACATGTTTAAACATTCTACTTTGCTCAAAATAATCAAAGGATATTATGCTTGTGGGAGAATGTTTAGACGATGGATACATGATAGATAGATGTAGTTATAGGAAAAACATGTTTGGCATAAAAAATACATTTTAATGAGTATTTGAGTTGAAAAAGAAAAATTAAAAATAATGCATTAGATCAAAAACGAATAAATACGCGAAAACCTTTTTAGTAACGATTATGGTTTTTCTAGATGTCTAGCAGCGTTAACCCCTTAATGCACAGTTGTTTTAAAAAAGACCGGCCAAAAAAATCATTTTTTAATGTAAAAAAAACAATTTAGAAAGTTAAGTATTTTGCAAGAAAGTTGTCTTGCAAAAAAAAAAAAAAAAAAAAAAAAAAAAACTACAAAAGTGCAAAAATAATAAAAATGTTTATTGCAATTTTGGATTTTGATAACATTGCAGAAAATAAGGAAGAGATAAGTCGTAAGTGATAAATAGGATAAAATATATATTTTATACTTGAATAAGTGTTTCTTACAATATTAGCATATTAAATAAAAGTGCAATATTAGCATATTACAATAATAATGCATATTACAATCTCATGTAAATGATAAATATCAATAAAACGATTGCTTTTTTTTCTTTTTTTTTCACATTGGTATTTTCGGTTTCAATTCTCGGTTGCATTCGAGTGGGGAGTATTATAGCAACATAAAATACAATGCCACTCGATTTATCTAGAGTGTGCACAGTCTCACCAGTTTAGAGCGCTAGATTTAACTTGAGCTTGTACGGCAAGAGTTCAAATATCATTCTTCTTTTAGTGATTTATTTTTTCATTGGGCTTCTATGGTCTTGCTCAGGTCTTCTTCTGGCGCATTTTTAGTCTCCAAAAATTTTTTTAGATCCTAGAAATAACACTAATTAAAAAGCTTATGTTTGTTCGGCTTGGTTTGGTCCCCCTCAGCAACCAGCAACTCTCCAAGCTTTGGAATCCATTAAATGACTACGTTGAAGCATCACGCTCATCGAAAAGTTCACTTACTTAATGTAGACTGGTTTTTTAGCTTTGATTTTCCTTAAATTAGTTTGGTTTTTACCACTATGGTCTACATTTTTACAACAAGAGTTCTAATGTGACCGGGGTCTACTGCTTAAAGCCGATTCCGAAAGGATACGATCATCCATGCTACCGTTGGATTCAAATCCATGAACTCCGGTAGCGAATATTAGCACCGTAACCGTTCGGCTTTTCTTTAAATTGAAAGCCAGATTTCAATTTTGCAGCTTAAGCGACGTTTTTGCTGTCAAACTCAAAAAGATGAAAATAATAACTTACATTTAAAATTATCTTCTTCCTTTTTTGTTTGTCATATATATTTCGCAAAATCCGGTATTTAATAAGAGATTTACACTTTTCTTTCATTGTTTTCAGCAATATATATTCTCAATCCTTTACTAATTAAAGAAAATGTATGGCACTCTTTTATACCTATACTTCAAGTGTAGATTCAAATTAGATTTCTTTCCAATAGAAAATAGTACCAGTGAAGTGAATGTAATGATATGTTTTACCTTTAAAGTGTTTTTTT
>CM063497.1:105845454-105847954 GCA_032207245.1 Pardosa pseudoannulata | reverse complement strand
AGAAAGAAATACGATATATGGATGAATTACCTTATTGTTTTAGTAAATATGGCCAATATTTGTGCCAAATTTTCCAAGGGAAACCCAATTGTTAAGTACTCCCATATTAAAGAATAGTGTCATTCTATGATTATTAAAATTTTGATATAAAATTATATCTTAAATTTAACATAAACTTTTAACTGAATAAAAAAGTCGGTTATTCTTAATTAGTTTTATGCCTTATCATTTCGAAACTATTTTGCATCTTAAATCTCATTATTATAGTTTATGTTTGGAATTTCGCTTTGAAGCAAACGTATATAGTTTAAAGTCAGTAGTGTCACTTGGTGTTATGCAGTTATTCATAAGTAATTTTTCTATTGACGAAAATCACTCATTCCTTTCAAGATTGTATCTTTCTAATGTACATCAAACATGGTATGAGAACTTTTTTACCAGCATAGCTCTAAATATTTCATAAAACTTTCAATAAATGTATAATTTAGCTTTTTTGGTCAGTGTAGCTTTCCTCCCACCTATTTATTCGTAAAGACTTTTTATTATATATATATATATATATATATATATATATACATATATGTATATATCTATATCTATATATATTATATATATATATATATATATATATATAGTTTTGTGTAAGCTTATGGAAGAATCATGTTATTTTATACTTATTAAAAGTTAGTTTGATATAAATTTATATTTTAAACCCAAAATAAGCTTTAAGATTTCGAAAATTATATTACAGCGTAAATATCACTAGTATAATTCATCTTAGGAATTTTGTTTTATTTCGTTTTGAAGCAAACGGACAAAATTCAGTAGTGTCACTTGGTATTAACCATTTAAAATTATTTTACAGCATAAATATTACTAGTATAATTCATCTTTGGAATTTCGTTTTGAAGCAAACGGACAAAATTCAGTAGTGTCACTTGGTATTAACCATTTAATCATAAGTGTTTTTTCTATTGATAAATACCCCCTATTTTCTTCCAGATTGTATCTTATTAATGTACACTAAACTCGGTATAAGATTTATATTGCTCGCTTAGTATGAAATATTTCATAAAAATTTCAATATACATTTAATGCAGTTTTGTGGTCATTGTAGCTTCCCGTACTCCTTTTCATTCGTAAATTCTTTTTGTTATTATTAATCTTATAAAAAGTTATTTATTTTCTACGATGCCTTTTTGTTGTTTAAGTGTGTAAAAGACTTATAAAAGACAGTTTTAGTATTGTCACCTGTTTTAATGAAATGGAGCGAATGTAATTAAATCAAGATATCTGCAGCGTCAGATTTCTCCTTAATCCCAAATTTTACCTTCCTAATAGACAGATAACTCAATAAGCGAGCTCGTGTTGTTAATTAGATCTAACAGTCTAGAGAATAGCAATCTCAGTAGAATTATAATAGTTAAGAAGATATTAGATTAAGAAGATAATAGATATTTTTTATATTGATATCAAGAAAAATAGTAGATTAGTAAAAAACAGTATGAATGAGCATTAGTGATTCAAAATTTTGAAATGTTTAAAAACTTCATTGGGATTTAAAAAATTCTGTTTAAAATGTCATTTATTTAATTTATAATTGGCAGAAATATTAATATTTTTAATTACCCGAGAGAGCGAGTTGGATATGGTTTAATAATGAAAATTATACGTTTTAATACTGTTATTTATTTTAAGAGGATATTGAAAAGTTATCGTTAAAATAGGGATTTAACTATATAGTTATTTTACTTATAATTTTATTCGGTATGTAATTTTATTTGAAGCTCTGTTCATGCAAATTATAACTCAATTATAATTACATAAGTTTTAAGAGGTATATTTAAAAGAAAAATGATTTGAATGTAGTGCTGTATGTTTGAAATGTCAAACTCATAGAATATGAAAACTATATATATATCTTTAAAATTCAGAAGAAAAAACATATATTATATTATTAATCGACTTGAACACCTCATGTAAATGCGTTACCTTCCCAATGCCAGTTAAAACGAAAAGAGCACAATTTTTCCTTAATAGGAGTATACACAAATCGTCCAAGTGGCATCAGAAACAATAACAACAAAAGTGTTACCCCTATAATACCCGAGTCATTTTTACCGATTACATATCGATGCATGTGGCATCAGAAGCAACAACAACAAAAGTGTACCCCTATAATGCCCGAGTCATTTTTGCCGATTACATATCGATGCATGTGGTATCAGAAACAACAACAAAAAAAAATGTTACCCCTATAATGCCAGAGTCATTTTTGCCGATTACATATCGATGCATATTGCATCAGAAACAACAAAAGCAAAAGTGTACCCCTATAATGCTCGAGACATTTTTACTGATTACATATTAATTCATGTGGCATCAGAAACAACAACCACAAAAGTGTTACCCCTATAATGTCCCAGTCATTTTTGCCGATTACATATCGATGCATATTGCATCAGAAACAACAAAAGCAAAAGTGTACCCCTATAATGCC
>CM063497.1:105830454-105840454 GCA_032207245.1 Pardosa pseudoannulata | reverse complement strand
TTAATATATAAAAGCCAAAAATTGTTCTTAAATGAGTAAGTTTTACAGTGAAAAATATTGTGATTCTTACATTTCAAATATCAAAATTTAACCAAACATCATGTTAATAAAACACCAAATAAGTAAAATTTAACCACTTCTTCAATATTAAAAAATCACAAAGGAAAACAATCATAATCATTTTTTAAGAATTATCACATGTCTAGAAACGTTGTTAATTTAAATAAATTTAGATATATTTACAAGAACAGAAATTTCAAACTATAAATCTCAGAAATACAAATACACATTAATTTCAAAATAGTTACGCACATAAAATATCTTATTATAATTTTTATACTGAAATTTTAATTGATGAATTTTTTTAAAAATGCTCTGTTAAAAAAATTTAACTTTACCTTTATGTTCAGAAAATACAAAGGTCAAGCAGTAAGTTTTTGTAGAAATTTTTTTTTCATTAATTTGCTGAAATTTAATATTGTACTCGTCGTGAAGAGTTCTTGCTTGGCTTTAAAGGTAAATCTATGATCTCGATCCGGAAGGCTCGTTGTATGGAGCTTCGATGAAATGAGCACATAGGAATCTCGATGCGGCCCTGCCAGGACAGCAGGCCGGATCTCTCGAACACAAGGGTTTCGAAACTCTTTCTGCCGACGGCGGATGGAAGCCATGGTCCTGGCTGATTATAAGTCTGAGTTTGCTTGATACGAAATTCACTCATTGATTCACGTTTGAGAATCGTAGTCATTGTTCGTCCAGTAGTATAAATTTAAAAGAAACAGGCAAATATTTAAGGCAGCGAAATTCAGTTCAGCTTAAGTATAACACGAAAGGATTTTCCCGCAAAAGTAGAATGTACATCAGTTCAAATTATTGTTATCCGCAAAGTTCGTGAGCCTGCTCAGCTGTTGTTGTACATCTTCATAAAAAAATACTTTTCCCGCAAAGTAGAATGTACATCAAGTCAAATAATTTTATCCACAAAGGTTCATGGTCCTACCGACTCGTGACAGGTTCCCGTAAACACACTAGAGTCCTGACATCAGCTTCATATCTTTATTTAGATTCACCAACACTATACTCAACAATGGCGTCTCATAATTGGAGCCCAACTGATAACAAAGGCAGTCTTTATTGCTTCGAGGAGCCACAAGTCCGTCTATAGTAATTGCTTATCGCTCTCTCTGCACATATCACTGCGCGTGAGCCGTATTTATGTGACTAATAACGCGAGGCGCGTTACTCCCATTAAAAGAATCCCTAATTAAATCTCTTAAATTACTCTATATTTTAAATCCTAACATATATATATATATATATATATATATATATATATACATACATATATATAAATATATATGATATATATATATTATATGTTATATATATACATATATATATACATATATATATATATATATATATATAGTATATATATATATATATATATATGCATATATATATATATATATATATATATATATATATATATATATATATATATATATATATATATATATATATATATATATATATATATATATATATATATATATATATATATATATATATATATATATATATATATATATATATATATATATATATATATATATATATATATATATATATATATATATATATATATATATATATATATATACATATATATATATATATATATATATATATATATATATATATATACATACATACATATATATATATATATATATAATGTAATAAAACTAATCCATCATGAATATCATGAAAGAGACACTTATATTTTCTCCTTATAATTTTATCATGAGTATATTTAATTATAATATAGGGTCTCTTCATTTGCTAGAGGTACCACAAGAGCGATACAAATAATTTAAATTAAAGGCTAGCATTTTGTGAATTCTACTTAGATCTTATATTACGAAGTTTCTTTTATAAACATACGTACGGGGAATATCAGAGAGGTACAAAAGGCATACCTTATTAATATATAATGCACTTGTCTATAAGAAACTAATTCTTAATTCCAGACAAAATCTGTGCTTTGTAAAAGTATAAGCGAACATTAAAAATTAGTAATACTTTTATTCATTTGGGACTATATTTTAAAATATAAATGACTTAAATATTCGTTTTAAAAATAACTAAAAAAAGTAAATTGTTCTAAACTTAAACACATATTAATATTAGATTAAATTAAATATTCAAAGAACTTTTTACATTAAGCTGTAATTTAATAATTATCTTTGGAATAGATTTAAGAAATTTTACTCTAAACTAAAGATTTGAAGTTATCTTTTGAAAAGAATTAAATGTTTATAATATAATATAATATTCTTAATCTTCTACAAAAATTAGATTCCGAGACACAGTTGTTGCAATTTATTCGGAATTATCCATTAAGTACTTTAAGTTCATTTTTAAAATGCTGATAAGAAGGAATTTCCTAACCTTGTTACTAATCTATTACAATAGCAAAGTTTATAATTAGATTAACGTTGAAATGGAAGTTTACTTTAATGAACTATTCTTATAACCTTTTTCATGAAATGCAGCAAATTTTATTCCAATCTTTATTTTCCATTTATTAATGGGATTTGATAAAAGGATTATAAACTTTTATTTAGAACTTTTGAGAGTATTTTAAATTCATGAGATGTATTTTGTATTTAGGACTTTATTGATAACATTTTAGTTTTTTTAACGAGTGTTAATTAGTAATTTATATTAATTACAATAATGTTCAAATACGAAAGATGATTTGCATAAAAGTTTCGTTATAAATCTTATAATTTAAGGAAAACTAAAATTTTTTTAATCTATTTAAAATTTCATTTAAAATTTTATGCATCAGTATTCCTCCTAAATTTTACATTATCTCCTTACACATTCATCAATTTATTTTGAATTTTTTTTTCTCATTTTGTATTCAATATATATAATGTCACAATACACTCTTTGATGGAACTTTTTGATGGAAGATATTTTTTTTTTAAATTAACTTGGAATATTCTCTTGTCTTTGGAATTATGAATGCCTTAAAAAATAAATGTGTTACCAGAAAATGGTAAATACGTAAGGGAATATATAAAAGTGCAGCACATGCTTCTCAGTTGAAACTGTGACATTACTTAGATACGGAGAATGCTATTTGAAGACGAATATAATGAACAATAACGACAGGATTAATTATAATATAGGGTCTCTACATTTGCTAGATGTACCATAACAGCGATACATATAATTTAAATTAAAGGCTAGCATTTTGTGAATTATACTTAGATCTTATATTAAGAAGTTTTTTTGATAAACATAACGTACGGGGAATATCAGAGAAGTAGAAAAGACATACCGTATTAATATATAATGCACTTGTCTATAAGAAACTAATTCTTAATTCGAGACAAAATCCGTCCTTTGTAAAACTATAAGCGAACATTAAAAATTAGTAATACTTTTATTCAGTCCAGGGTATATTTTAAAATACAAATCAAATAGCCTTAAATATTCTTTTAAAAATAACTAAAAAAACTAAAATTAAAGGCTAACGTAAATACATATTAATATTAGATTAAATTAAATATTCAAAGAACTTTTTACATTAAGCTGTAATTTAATAATTATCTTTGGAATAGATTTAAGAAATTTTACTCTAAACTAAAGATTTGAAGTTATCTTTTGAAAAGAATTAAATGTTTATAATATAATATAATATTCTTAATCTTCTACAAAAATTAGATTCCGAGACACAGTTGTTGCAATTTATTCGGAATTATCCATTAAGTACTTTAAGTTCATTTTTAAAATGCTGATAAGAAGGAATTTCCTAACCTTGTTACTAATCTATTACAATAGCAAAGTTTATAATTAGATTAATGTTGAAATGGAAGTTTACTTTAATGAACTATTCTTATAACCTTTTTCATGCAATGCAGCAAATTTTATTCAAATCTTTATTTTCTATTTATTAATGGGATTTGATAAAAGGATTATAAACTTTTATTTAGAACTTTTGAGAGTATTTTAAATTCATGAGATGTATTTTGTATTTAGGATTTTTATCGATAACATTTTAGTTTTTCTTAACGAGTGTTTATTAGTAATTTATATTAATTAGAATAAAATTCAAATACGAAAGATGATATGCATAAAAGTTTCGTTATAAATCTTATAATTTAAGGAAAACTAAAATATTTTTAATCTACTTAAAATTTAATTAAAAGTTTTATTCATCAGTATTCCTCCTAAATTTTACATTATCTCCTTACTCATTCATCAATTTATTTTGAATTTTTTTTCTTATTTTGTATTTAATATATATAATGTCACAATAAAAGTTTTGATGGTAGATATTATTTTAAAAATTAACTTGGAATATTCTCTTGTCTTTGGAATTATGAATGCCTTAAAAAATAAATGTGTTACCAGAAAATGGTAAATACGTAAGGGAATATATAAAAGTGCAGCACATGCTTCTCAGTTGAAACTGTGACATTACTTAGATACGGAGAAAGTTATTTGAAGACGAATATAATGAACAATAACGACAGGATTGATGAAGAGTCATCGTCTGTTATTCTTTTACTACTAGCATATAGCCCGTCATATGACGGGATCAGTAAAATTTTTAATTTTTAGAATTGTAAAGTACCCTATAAGGCAGGTAAAAAAGAATGATTTGTTTTTTGGCTGATAATTATCTGGTACACTCTCAATAATTTGTTTATCATTACTACTGACCGCATGGTAGTTGCCAACTTTAATTTTTTTGTCATATTACATGATAGGATGAACAGCAGAGGTTTTAATATTGACAATGATTATTTAACGGTATATATGAATGATGCCCAAAATTTAGCTAATCTATTGCAAACCGTGTGGTTATGTATAAAAAACAAACACACAAACTTCTTAATTTTCAAAGATATATAACTTAAACGCTAGGTATTTATTAGTCCGTGAAATAGACACCTAGACTTTTATGAAAACAATTTGTTGTTAATACCGGTGATAAAAGTTTCATTGCAAAAAAAAAATAATAATAATAATTGATAGTTAAATTTGAAATTAGCACATATGTATCTTAACCTATTATTTAATACAAATGTAAACGAAAAATAATTACGTACTATCTAAGTTCAGTGATAAAATGTATGAAAATAATGCCGACGATATTGAAATGATTAAAAGAGATGGTTAAAGTAATGACGTCATAATGTTAGAAAAAAATGTTAGTTTTACCTATTTATGAGATAAATTTATAACTTTAATGTTCTGCTTGACAGCACAGCTTGAAATAATGGCATTAAACACTCGAAAAGGGGGGAAGGGGTAGAATAGGAACGTTTTCGATGTTGGTTTGAATTTTGCTAACCCTAACTCATCAAAAATACAATATGAAAGCCTTTATCCATTCCAGGTACAACCGCTTCATAAATTCGCGGACAGAAAACTTAGGCTATTATTATACAGGGGATAATCATTTACATATTTGCTTATCACCGTTTAGCAACAGTTGTATATTTGTTGTGCATGGATTCAAGTGTTCAAGGATTTTATAATGTATAGAGCTTTAAATTAATTCCTAATTAATGTTTTATCGATGTATATAATTTGTTGTGATAAATATAATCGTAATTATATTGGGTCAGATATTCAGTTAATGACATATAAGGAACAGTAATGTCAATAGGGACTAACTGTCATCGTCTTTTATTCGTTTACTATACACCTTAATATATTTCTTTATCATCGTTTAGCAACAGTAATATTTTTGTCGTGTAGGTATTCAAGTGTTCAAAGTTTTTACAATGAATAAAGCTTTCAGTTAATTCCTAATAAATGTCTACTTGATGTTTACAACTTGAACTATAGTGTTAGTAAAGAACCTGTAAAAATTTTATCTATTGATAAATCCAAAAAATGCTGTTATAATGGAAATTTCAAGTCTAAAGAAATTAATTGAATCTCTTTAGACTTGAAGGGGAAATTTAAGTACAAATATATAGAAATTTAGTAATTTTATACTTGGAAATTAAATCTAACTCTGCAGTGACAGTTATCTTGAAGATCTGATATAAACTCAATTGAAAGCAACATTTAAGTATGTGGCATAGAGCGAATTCCAAAAACCTGTCAAGATATGTTGAATAACTGTAACTAAAGTACCGTTCTGGTCAATTCAAGATTAAATCCATTTGTAACCAAATCTAAATTCACGTCAGAGAGCATATTCTAGAGAAAGTCATATTACTATGTGAATACAGAACGTCAAATGCATTTCTTGAAGATTCTATTTTTTGTGTACAAAGTATTAACTTTGCAAAAGTGTCACTAATACATAGCATTTTAATAAGAAGATAATACAAAAAGATTAAAATTATATAATCCTAAAATAACGTTATTATGATTAAAATAAAAATAAAAATGCTAAACCTTTGAACTAAATAAAAGTTTTAAGAGAAATAAGAATGGAAATGTAGATTTGATTAAAATGTATTTTATAACAGATTTTTCTACCTTTTTTGTCTGCAGATTAAGCTGTAATAAAATTTACTACTGTAATAAGAATAATGTAATATTAAGCTGAAATTATCCAATTTCTTAAATTAATAATAGGATGTTTCTAACTGTCATTGAATACATGAAATAAATTTCAATAAATACATTTCTAACATGAATTGTTACTTTTAGTAACATAATATTATCTGTATTCTTATAATTTCTAATAATTACAAAAGTGTTGTTAAATGTAAAAAATGATAAGTTACTCATTTTAATTCTACTTGAGAGTGAATTTTAAAATTGGTTATGAGTATGTTTTCTAAATTTTTGAATGGATATTGAAAAGAACTGTATTACATAAAATATACCATATCAGGTGTAGTGAGTCGATTTAGATCATTAATATAATTGATAATTAATATATTCATATAATTAATGTAATTGATTAGATAATATAATTGATATAAATAAAACGAGAATTAAAATGCTTGGGATCTAAATCTGACCTCATGGATCTCGTTATTGAATACTCGGACATTCCGTGAAGGGACAGCCAGCGAATGAGAATTCAGCTAAAAAATATAACTTTAACTTTAGCTGGAGTTCTCAAGTAACTGGGATCTTAACTGACCCAAAAAACAGTTGGCGGGACCGTCACTGACCCCCCAGGTATAAAAAGCCTACAATTTTGCGACTCGGGGATTTTCGTCATTTTTTTACGTAGGTGTGTTGACCTCGTGGAGGCTTTCGCCCTTTTTACCGGAGCAAGCTTGGTAGTTCGGGAGATTCGTAAAGTCTGCTCATATAGGTAGCGGCAGAGCCTCGGATACCGGCCGGGTGATAAATTGGGTTTCATTGCACGCTGGAAAGCCTCCCCACTTTTAAGAGTTTATCAAATCTCGTTTTCTTTCGATTGTGATAGTCGTGAAGAAGTATACCGCAACCATCCTCTGCAATTCTATATTGTTTGGGAATTAACATCCCTTTCTAAATAGCCGTAGTTAATCAAGAATAAAAGTAAATTTCCAATTTTATCTTTGACTGTGATCTATTCTTCACTTTTACTCTCACTCGAGAATATTGAAGGCGTCACAGGGACAGTGCCCAATTTGAAGGGGTAAGGATTTCCACATGTTTGCAGTTTGAACGTGGTGAAAGGGAGACCAATGGATATATACAGTTCTGCTGATTGGACGAAGAAAAGTAAGAAAGAACAGAGAGGAAAATGATATAAAATAAGAAAAATTAGGAAGGGAGAGCAGAGCTTGGGAGTCCGAGATCGTGGGAAGAGTGGGTGCAAGAGAGACTCCGAAAAATCAAGGAGGACGACATCTGGCAACGACCAGACGTGTTCCAGTGCAAGCGCCTTTCAGAATCACCCCAATCACTTAGAAGGCCCCATATCAGTGGTGAGACTGAAGTCTTAGTCTCTCAGAGCCTGTGGTTAATTTTAAGACTTAAATAATCTACACAACGCAAGACAAATAAAATTTAGTCTTTGACTAACAAAATAATAACCACTATAAATTTTATTATAGGCAAATACCTATGGAATTCAGTTTCCTGTGGAAGTGCTGTTTCTATGGGGAACTATGAGTAGATCAAAACAAAGGTTTGTACCTGAAAAAGAAACCCATAGGAAAGACAATAAAAAAAGTATATTTGATGAGTGGGTGATGTATAGTGGAAATACGCGTTATGTCCTTAACCCAATATTTAATAAATAAATTAAATTTGGCTTTTCGCCAACTTAAGTTTAAATCTTAAAGTAAAAACACAATAGGCATTAAAAAAGGAGATGAGAAGTTACTGAATTAATGGATTTTATTGATATTAATAAAAAAATTTAAAAAACATTAATAGAAACCAATTGATATAGTTTTTTTTTATGAAAGATAAAATTTAATAAAAAGGAAGGAGATAACAAAAATGGAATAAAAACAATAAGACAATTATGGAGGATGGAACTCCGAGCTCCTCTTCTCTTTGTGGGATCCAGGTTTTTCTCTCTCCTCCATCCTGTCTGTCCGGATGAGATCCACCAATCTGGAACTCTGCAAGTCAATTGCAATTGAAGAGTATCTCTTATGTCTACAGGGCTGAAACGGCTGGTAACCGCTGAGGGCTTTAAAACTCATCAATATTCCAGTGGCCTGGAGGCACGGTGGAAAACCGCCAAGCCCAGGACTAAAACATGCCAATATGTGGAGTGGGGATATGTCATATCATTAAAAGGGTTAATTTGTAAAAACTATTACACAAATAGAGCTGAATACTAATATAATATAAATCAAAAATATAGATATAGAGTGTTTGAACAAGGCAAGATCAGAAAAAAAAATTTAGACTACCATACTTATAGCTTATCGCCAAGTTGGCGAGGGCCATCCTGTTCTAATGTCAAACTGTGTTTATGTGTTTATGAATGTTTGTTTGCCGTGCAATATAAAATAGTCAAACCTATATTGATTTGCATTTATAGTGATTAAGTGAACACTGTGAAGGTTTCAAGTCAAATGGTTTAATGTTAAAGTATAGTATAATATAAATAAAAATATAGATACAGATTTTTTGAACAAGGCGAGATGAGGAAGTTAGGGTACCATGTTTAGAGCTTTTATCGCCAAGTTTGTGGGGACACCTTGTTCTACAGTCCAACCACGTATATGTGTGTATGAATGTTTGTGTATTAAAATGAAATTAAAAAAAATTAATAGAATGAAGTTAATTTCTTTTTTAATTATAAAAATTAATAAAAAGAAAGGAGAAAACAAAAATGGATTAAAAATAAGACAATTATGGAGGATGGAACTCCGAGTTCCTCTTCTTTTCGTGGAATCTACTTCTCTCTCTCTAATCCATCCTGTCTGTTCGGATGAGAACCGCCAGTTTGGAAGCTCATCAACATTCCATTGGCCTAGCGGCACGGTGGAAAACCGCAAAGTGCAGGACTAAAACATACCAATGTGTGGAGTAGGGTTATGTCATATCATGAAAAGGGCGAATTTATAAAACTATTGCAATGCAGCACTAGCCAAGGAGATCGTCAACTGACGCTCCTGGTATGTGTGATGTCATCTGATTGAATATCCAGAGCAGCTTATGCGATAAAAAAAAATAGATTTTTCGACTCACCAACGTGATAATTGGGAGCATGGCAGGAAAGTTACAAACAGGGATTTTTCAGGGAAGCTTATAGATTTAAACTAAACTAAATGCAACAGAACTAAAATTAAATAAATGGAACGTTATGACAATACAATACTTAAATTTAATGAGAGCTACAATACATCAATAAAGTGTTGGTTAACAAAATAACAGAGATATTTTATATAAATTTAATAGAAAACATGTTTTTTATTATAGGTATTTCAAAACCATGCTCGCGAATATAAGAAATTTATTTTTTCATTTAGTGTTTATTTTTTATGTAACTATATAAAACTATACTTCTTGAAACAAATGATAAAAATAAATAAATATTTAAAACTAT
>CM063497.1:105822954-105825454 GCA_032207245.1 Pardosa pseudoannulata | reverse complement strand
GTGAACACTAATATATTATCTTTATTTTATGTACTTAATATATAAATACAATACAAAAAATAAATTATAATTATAAATCGTAATATAAATCGTAACATATAAAAATATAAATCAAAATTTCTTAATTTAGAAATTTTAGTTACAAATAATTATTCCGTATAATACTCCAGCCTAAAAAGAATGATATTTTAAGTTCCATTATAAAAAGAACATTTAAATAAATTCTTTTTATAATTCATTTATTACATATCCCATTTATCTTTAATGAATTGTAAACATTAATATATTACATTTATTTTATACACTTAGCTTATAAATACAAGAAAAAATATAAATCGTAATTATAAATGGTATTATAAATCGTAACGTATAAAAATATAAATCGTAATGCACAATCTAGAATCTTTAAGTACTAATAATTCATTATATATTTAAATCTGGCATATAAAGAGTGATGTTTAAAGTTGTATTATAATGATGACACTTTAAATAACTATTTTCAGAGTCTTTTAGCACATTGTTAGTTTTACCTTAAAACAATTTTGAACATCTATATATTATATTTATTTTATGTACTTAATATATAAGTACAATAAAAAAATTAATAGTTATTATAAATCGTACTAATAATCGATTATCTTTTAATCGTGCCTAATAAAAAATAATAGTTATTATAATCGTAATATATAAATACAATACAAAAAAATAATTCATAATTATAAATCGTAATATAAATCGTAACATATATAAATATAAATGATAATTCTCAATTTAGAATTTTAGTTACAAATAATTTTTTCATATATTATTCCAGCAGAAAAAGAGTGATGTTTCAAGTTCCATTATAAGGAGAACGTTTAAATAAATTCTTTTGATAATTCATTTATTACATTGTCCATTTTATCTTTAATGAATGTAAACTTTAATATATTATATTTATTTTACATACTTAGTTTATAAATACAAGATAAAAATATAAATCGTAATTATAAATCGTATTATAACTCGTAACATATAAAATATGAGTCGTAATTCACAATTTAGATTTTCTAATTACTAATAATTCATTACATATTTTAATCTGGCATATAAAGAGTGACGTTTGAAGTTGTATTATAAAGATGAAACTTTAAAAAACTATTTTCAAGATTCATTTAGCACATTGTTAGTTTTACCTTCAAAAAACTTTTGAACATCAATATATTATATTTATTTTATGTACTTAATATATAAGTACAATAAAAAAATAAATAGTTATTATAAATCATACTAATAATCGGTTATATTTTAATAGTACCTAATAAAAAATAATAGTTATTATAATCGTAATATATAAATACAATACAAAAAAATAATTAATAATTATAAATCGTAATATAAATCTTAACATATATAAATATAAATAATAATTCTCAATTTAGAATTTTAGTTACAAATAATTTTTTCATATATTACTCCAGCAGAAAAAAGTGATGTTTCAAGTTCCATTATAAGGAGAACGTTTAAAAAATTGTTTTGATAATTCATTTATCACATTGTCCATTTTATGTTTAATGAATGTAAACATTAATATATTATATTTATTTTAAATACTTAGTTTATAAATACAAGATAAAAATATAAATAGTAATTATAAATGGTATTATAAATTGTAACATATAAAATATAAATCACAATTCACAATTTAGAATTTTTATCTACTAATAATTCTTTACATATATTAATCTGTCATATAAAGAGTGACGTTTGAAGTTGTATTATAACGATGAAACTTTAAAAAATTATTTTCAAGATTCATTTAATATATTAAATGTTATTTTTATCTTAAATAAATTGCAAACATCTGTATATTATATTTATTTTATGTGTATTTAATATATAAATAAAATATAAAAATAAATATTAATTAAATATCTTGAAATAATTTATAAAATATTAAAAATATAAATCATACTTCTCAATTTAATATTTTCAAATAAAAATAATTCTTTATTTATAATATTTCGGCATATAAATAATAAAATTTCAAGTTGCATTATAACGAGGACCTTTAAGAAATTATTTTCATAATTCATTTAATACATTGTTTTTTTATATTTAATAAATTGAGAATATAAGTATATTAGATTTTATATCTACTTGAAATTTATTATTAATTAAGATATTCATCCATATTATTACTCTAAAAATATATTCTGCTATTTTAAAATTATCCATATTTTTAATATAAAATATATATCAATACAAACACTATATTTTAGATTTAAAATTTAAGAAAATTTAACTCAATGTTTTTAGTAATTGGAGTCACTTAAATTTATAATATTTATTAACATCATATTTATCTTTTCTGTTCCTTTTTTAGGTAGGATTTTTACACCACTTTAATAAAATAATCATCTTTTTAAAATTATCTTCCTTTCCTATTAAATTACATATGTAATTTACTTTTTAAGAGCTTATATTTTATATTTGTATGAAATAAGCCATTGCTACAATG
>CM063497.1:105805454-105817954 GCA_032207245.1 Pardosa pseudoannulata | reverse complement strand
CGCTAAAGTTTTATTGTGTCAGTGACCAAAATGTTCTATGATTTTTTACTTCACTCTTTGTTGACTATATTGGAATACAGGAAACTCCCCCTCGTTATTGTCCTTTTACTTCTGGTTATAAATAGATATATAAATAGACATTATAGACTGTTAATTTTTAATACACATAAAGCTCTTCGCGTCTCGAAGATCATCCCATAAGAAAAAATGGATTCTAAAATTACAAATAAAAATATTCTTTAAGAGAATGATTTATCCAAGCTATTTAAGTGGTGCAATTAGAGATACATCTGTTACCGCACACGAAATACTTTGAAATAGAGATTTACAAAGCCATGAAAAGCTATCAGCGTCTTTGTGCTTCAGTGAGTAGGGGTGCATCCCTCAATAAATGTCAGTCAAAGAGTGCAGTTCCTAAACTATCGACCTGACCCTCCTACCTCAAAACTCTATGGAGGAAAACACTGGCAGAAATTTTCGGAACGTTTTTGGAGGTCGAAAATTGTACGTGACAACCGCTTTAAAGACATCATCGATTTGGCGGAATTGTACGTGAGAACCACTTAGAGGGTTAAACATTGTTACAAAACATTGTTACATAAATAAAGAGTTAACAAGAAAAATTTTGTAATCAATATTGGTTAGAAACACTTTAAATTAATTTTGAAATTGCAGTCGCTCCTTCGATTTCATGAACATACTTTTTCACGTCTAAATGTCATTTCCATTTTTAAGTAAAATATTTTTTTCGGGAGTAACAACTTTTATAAAACATGACGTTGGAGATTAAAACCCTTTTAATTTATTGAGGAAAAAAATAATGTTGCCTCGTGTTATGTATTTTTTCTTTGTGAAAAGTAATTAATTTTTTATATATTAAATAACTTTATTTAAATTTTTGAGAGTCAAATTGCAATTTATGATATAATCATCTACTGATTTTAGGAGGAACAAAAATACATTTCATTTATTTATTGTGTTTTTATTTTGTTTTTTAATACTTTTTATTTAATTTTTTCTGTTGCATATAAAGGTATTATTTGTGAAATATTTTTTCGGGGGTAACAACTTTTATAAAACATGATATTGGAGATTAAAACCCTTTTAATTTATTGAGGAAAAAATAGTGTTGCCTTGTGTTATACATTTTTTCTTTGTGAAAAGTAATTAATTTTTTATATCTTAAATAACTTTATTTCAATTTTTTACAATCAAATTGCAATTTATGATATAATCACCTACTGATTTTAGGAGGAACAAAAATACATTTCATTTATTTATTGTGTTTTTATTTTGTTTTTTACTACTTTTTATTTAATTTTTTCTGTTGCATATAAAGGTATTATTTGTGAAATATTTTTTCGGGAGTAACAACTTTTATAAAACATGACGTTGGAGATTAAAACCCTTTTAATTTATTGAGGAAAAAGTAATATTGCCTTGTGTTATACATTTTTTCTTTGTGAAAATTAATTAATTTTTTATATCTTAAATAACTATATTTAAATTTTTTACAGTCAAATTGCAATTTATGATATAATCATCTACTGATTTTAGGAGGAACAAAAATACATTTCCTTTATTTATTGTGTTTTTATTTTGTTTTTTACTACTTTTTATTTAATTTTTTTCTGTTGCATATAAAAGGTATTATTTGTCAAAAAGAAAAGATAAAGTTTTACATAATTGAATTGGACATAGTCTGATGCTGATAAGCTACATATAAAAAATTTATGCATAAATACTATATGTTATAAAATGTTAATTATAGTACAATATTATAATATCACATAAAATAACATTGAGTCATTGATAATTTATGCAATATATGATTGTAAAAATAATGTTACTTTGGTCTAGTGTTTGAGAAAGAAAACATTAATACTCATTAATAAATACATGGATAAATAAGTCTTGGTTTGGTTTGGAGTGCTACGGTCTACTGTTTTGCACACGAGGGCTAATGAGACTGGGACCTACTGCTTAAAGCCGATTCCGAACGGCTACGAACATCCATGCCATAGTAGGATTCGAACCCACGAATTCCGGTACCGACGATCAGCGCCCTAACCAATCAGCCAGCTTTTGGCCAAATAAGTCTTGATTAAATGAATTTATTAATTAAATAAATGCCTAAGGAATACAACTGTAATCAACTTATGATTTGTAGATATCGAAGACTGCTCTCGAGTCAAGGTCGGACCTAAAAAAACAATATGGTGATGATTTTTCTCAAAAGGTCTATCCCTCAAGCCGCGGATGTCAGAAGCGTTCACCTTCTACTCTACTCTGGTCTCAACCTTGTCCTCTAAAAAATATCAGACTACCTCGCGTAAAAAACAGGAGTAAACTCCTAAACGGCTGGGGGTCAGAATCCCCCAAAACAACGGACCCTTCTATTGGTTGGGAGAAATCCGAAGTTTTTTTGTAGTTCATAACGGTCCTGTTCTGGTATGTCTTTGTCGATGAGTCACGGGAAGAGGTAAAAAGAGCTGAACCGAATGTAACCCATATACGATAATAGCCTAAGTTATATGCCCGTCTGTCCTCTGATTTTTGAAGCGGTTGGGCCTAGAATGGATAGACACCATATTGGATTTTTCATAAGTTAGGGTTAGCAAAATTCAAAGCAAGTTCAAAAACGTTTAAAATCCACCCCTTCCCCTCCTTTTTCTATCGTTTTATGACATTATTTCCTGCCCAATTTTCCCTGGTTAAAAGCAGGCAATGATTAAATTCATCCATTTACCACATTATAAGTAGATGAAAAAAACATTTTTTTCTAGCATTATGACGTCATTCCTTTAACCATCTCTTTTAATCATTTCTTATTTTAAATTATTTAAATACCGTCTGCATTATTTTTATACATTTTATTATGGAAATTAGATATTATGTAAATAATTTTCTTTTATATTTGGCTAAAATAATAGATTAGGTACATATATGTGATAATTTTAAATTTAATCATTGATTATTTTTAGTTGCATTGAAAATTTTATCACATGTATGAACAACAAATTACTTTCACAAAAGTCTAGGAGTCTATTTCACGGAATAATAAATATCTAGCTCTTAAGTTATATATGTTTGAAAATTAAGAAGTTTGTTCGTTTCTGTGTTTGTCTTTTATACATAACCACACAGTTTGCAATCGATTCTCTAAATTTTGGACATCATTCATATATACCGCCAAATAATCACTGTCAATATTAAAAGCTCTGCTGTTTATCCTATCCCGTAATATGACAATATAAATTAAGCTTGGCAACTAACATGCGGTCAGTAAAGATTAACAAATTATTGAGCTTGTACCAGATAGTTCTCAGCCAAAAAATAATTCATTTTTTACCTGCCTCATAGGGTACTTTACAATTCTGGAAAATTAAAAATTTTAATGATCCCGTCATATGACGGGCTATATGCTAGTTGTTATAATGATTATTGAGCTTAAAGATGTAAAATAATGTAGTGACTATTAATAAATTGAGGTTTATATATAAAAGTTTGTAAAATATATAATATTTGTAATCTTGGTTCAATTAATATATATGTAGAATATTTTTAGTGTGAACATTGAATATTTTTTCGCGATATCAGGTAAAATAATAAAAAATATAAATTTATTATATTTTTTATCTTACCTAGAGAATTGATAAGCGAACTGTATGAAGTTTGATATCGGGTGAAACTCAAACACACTCACTAATTTTAGAGTACATCATAGTACTATTTATATTGTCCTCCTTCTAGTACACATTAATTTAACGATGACTGGGAGCTTTGTACCCAGTCTTTGGGGTATTTTTGACTCCCAACTTTAAGGTTCTGTTTATTTCAAAATTCAAAATAATTTTTAAATTTTGCACCAGAAGATTTATAAGATTCAAAAATAAATTGAAGAAATTTCTGAAAAACTAATAACAAATTTCATTTTAATTATCTATGTGAATTTAACTCGATACTTGGTGATTTATCCTTCATGAAAATGTAAGTACATTTTTGAGTGATTATCTAAAGATAATCAAGCTATTTATACAAATTAAATTATCAAACACCGATCGCACTAGATATAAATGTATTTTGCGAGATTTGTATCGAAAATTATCGATTCCCTGCAGAATGGCTCTAATTTCTATACAAAATATACTTTTAATATTCCAAACGTCTATTCTGTCACGAAAACAACGAAAAGTGTTTTGATTTGAAAATATTGGCGAAATTCAGGTTAACGACAGAACAATGCCTAAAACACTTAATATTGAATAACTCATTAATTGAATGTTTGAAAATGTCCAAAAATTCCTACTATCTTAAAGCACATGTAAAATATTGACTCATGAACTTAGTTAAAAGATTTTATTTATTTTAACCAGAAATTAATCGGAAAATACATAATTTAGTGATAAAATATTGTTCCTATTTAAAAAAACTATTTAGAATAAAATAAAGCTTTATCTCTTTTTTACTTAAACTTCGAAACCTTTGACTCGAAACATTCACGGTGTTCACCCGAATCATCATAAAAATTCCATCAATACAGGTCTAACTATTTTATAATGGATAGCAAACAAACATTCATACACACATATACGCGGTTGGACATTAGAACAAGGTGCCACCGCCAACTTGGCGATAAAGCTCTAAGCATGGTAACCTAACATATTCTTTTGGTCTCGGCTTGTTAAAACAATCTGTATCTATATTTTTATTATATTATACTATACTTTAACTTCGAACCATTTGACTTGAAACCTTTAGAGTGTTCACCTTAATCCCTATAAAATCAAATCAATATAGGTTTAACTATTTTATAATGCATAGCAAACAAATATTCATACACACATATTCATAGTTTGACACTAGAACAGTAAGTCCCCTCCAACTTGGCGATAAAGCTCTAAGCATGGTAGCCTGACATTTTCTTCTGAGCTGCCTTTGTTCAAACAATCTATATCTATATTTTGATTTATATTATATTAGTATTCAGCTCTCTTTGTGCAATCTGCTGATTATACAGTAGATGTGCGTAATGATTAAAAAATAGATATACTGAACCATTAATAGTTTACTATGCTAGTTTTTAATAGCTTGGAACTATTGTTCTTGTAAGCTGTTGATGGATTAATTCCCATAAATATAACATTCATACACACATACCGTGGTTTGACATTAGAATACCGGGCCCCCGCCAAATTGGCGATAAGGCTCGAAGCATGGTAACCTAACATTATCTCCTGATCTCGCCTTGTTCAAACAATCTGTATCCATATTTTGATTTATATTATACTAGTATCCAGTATACTTTGTGCAACCTATTGATTATACAGTAGATGCAAATAATGATTAGAATATAGATATACTGAATCATTTACAGTTTACTATGCTAGTTTTTAATAGTTTGGAGCTGTTGGCTTTGTAAGCTGTTGATGGATTAAATGTCCATAAATATAACATTTATGCACACATACACATGGATTGACATTAGAACACGGGGTCCCCGCCTACTTGGCGATATAAATCTAAGCATGGTAACTTAACACTTTTTTCTGACCTTGCCTTGTTGAAACAAACTGTATCAACATTTTGATTTATATTATACTAGTATCCAGTTCTTCTATGATGTAATGATTAAAAAAATAGATATCCTGAACCATTAATAGTTTACTATGCTAGTTTTTAATAATTTGGAGCTGTTGGCTTTGTAAGCTGTTGATTGATTAATTGCCCATAAATATAACATTCATACACACATACACATTCTTCGACATTAGAACACAGGGGAAGAGCCAACTTAATGATAAAGCTCTAAGCATGGTAGCCTGACATTTTCTTCTGAACTCGTCTTGTTCGAACAATCTGTATCTATATTTTGATAATTATCATACTAGTATCCAGCTCTCCTTTGCTTGCAACTATTTGATTATACAATAGATGCGCATAATGATTAAAAAATAGATATGCTGAACCATTAATAGTTTACTATGCTAGTTTTTAGTAATTTGGAGCTGTTGGCTTTGTAAGCTGTTGATGGATTAATTGCCCATAAATATAACATTCATACATACATACACATGGTTTGACATTAGAACACATGGCTTCAGCCAACTTGGCGATAAAGCTCTAAGCATGGTAAACTAAAATTTTCTCCTGATCTCGCCTTGTTCAAACAATCTGTATCTATATTTTGATTTATATTATACTAGTATCCAGTTCTCCTTGTGCAATCTTTTGATTACACAGTAGATGTGCATAATAATTAATATATATATATATATATATATATATATGTACTGAACCATTAATAGTTTATTCTGCTAGCTTTTAATAATTTGGAGCTGTTGGCTTTGGAAACTGTTGATGGATTAATTACCCATAAACGCACGGTTTAAGTGAATTTGATTAACTAAGTAAGAGTATATAATTTTATTTCAATGGAACGGTTTGCATCAATTAAAGACCCTAAAAAAGTATGGAATACTATGTTGGGATAGAATATCATTGTTTTTGTAAACATCGACAATAATGTCGCCAAATTCGCCAAACACACCCTATTGTGGAATATTACCTACACACATACATACTTATAAATTTACAATGAACAGCATATAGACTACTTCAGTTTTGTTCAGTTTTTATGTTGCTAAGTCATTTAAATACTAAACAAAGAAGAGCAAAATATTCATGCCACATATAAAAATTCAACTAAAGTAACATTTGCATAATAATTTTTTTACTACACATTTCAAATCCAATTTTTATAGGATAGCTAATTGGAAAGCTTCTTTTAATGAGATCAAATTAAAATTAATTATTTTTCTAATTTGTTATCCTTCATTTGTGCCTTCAGATAATCTAAAAAAAACTTTTTCTCGTACCACTAAAATATTTTGATACAGATTAAAATGTTATATAAAATGAAATACGTTTAAATAATTGAATCATAAGTTTAACTATCTTTTTTACTAAAATGTGAAAGGAGTTCATTATACTAGACACTTATTATTATTGCATTATTAATTATTAATAAAAATTTGTCAATGTTTGAAATAAGCTGTATTTTTATTTAAGGCTTATTAAATTTTGAATATAAGAATAGATGTGCTGAAAAATAAAATGATTTACTTTAATCTTATGTGTATCTTATGATTTTTATAAAAACTATTAGTGAGAGTTATAATTAAATATTTATTTTCAAATATATCTTTGTAAAAAAGGTGTTAACGATAAATTGACGTATTCTTTGTTAATACCTGCATTTTAATCATTCCTGGATATTGTGACCATTTAACTACATTTTACGGGTACCATTCATATCTAATATTAATTTACATTAAACAATATCATTAGTTTTACGAATTTACATATAGTATGTTTCAAGAAATTATTTCTTAATCTAAAGGGTTATCGTATTTTTCGAGAGTTAATGTCCGATAACAGCCTTTCTTTATTCATCATTAAATAATACAGTCGACAAGAAAGAGCCTTTATATATCTGCAAAATTTTATTTGCAAATATATTTTTGTAAAAAAGTTCTTAACGGTACATTGATGTATTCTTTTACAATTTCTAGGATTTCTAGGACGTATTCTTTCTCAATTTCTGGGAATTTGATCATACCTGATTATTTGGACCATTTAGCTACCTTTTACGAGTATCATTGATGTTTTATATTAATTTACATTAATAAATATTATTTAGTAAGACTTTATATTTAGGATGTTTCAAGAAATTATTTATTAATCTCAAGGTTATCGTACCTTTCGAGATTTAATGTCTAATAATGTCGAATAATGATGAATAAAGTAAATCTGATAACAGCCTTTTTTATTCATCATGAAATAATACAATCGACAAGAGCCTTTATATATCTGCAAAATTTTATTTGCAAATATATTTTTGTAAAAAAGTTCTTAATGATAAACTGACGTATTCATTGTCAATTTCAGGGATTTTGATCATTCCTGGATATTTTGACCATTTAACTACATTTTAAGAGTATCATTGATGTTTTATATTAAATTACATTAATAAATATTATTTAGTACGAATTTACATTTAGGATGTTTTATAAAAGTATGTCTTAATCTCAAGGATTATCGCACCTTCCGCGACTTTATATCTGATAACAGCCTTTCTTTATTCATCATGAAATAATACACTCTACAAGAAATAGCTTTAATATATCTGCAAAATTTTATTTGCAAATATATTTTTGTAAAAGGTTCTTGACGGTACATTGATGTATTCTTTTACAATTTCTAGGATTTTGAGCATTCCTGGATATCTGTCCATTTAACTACATTTTACAGATGCCATTGACGTTTTACATTAACTTATATTTATGAATATTATGTAGTACGATTTTTACATTTATGATGTTTTACGAGAGTATTTCTTAATCTTAAGGGGTTATCGTACCTTCCGAGACTTAATGTCTGATAACAGCCTTTCTTTATTCCTCATGAAATAATACAATCGACAAGAAAGAGCCTTAATATATCTTACAAATTTTTATTGCAAATATATTTTTGTAAAATTTTCTTAACGATTCATTGATGTATTCAATTTCTGAGATTTTGAGCATTCCTGGATACTTGACCATTTAATTACATTTTACAGGTACCATTCATGTTTTATATTAATTTAAATTGATGAATATTATGTAGTACGATTTTATATTTATGATGCTTTAAGAAAATATTTCTTAATCTTACAGAGTTGTAGTACCTTCCTAGACTTAATGTCTACTAACAGCATTGTTTATTGAGCATGAAATAACACAGTCGACAAGAAAGAGCCTTGATACCTCTGCAAAATGTATTCTATATATTAATTACAACTGAAAGGCATAAATTGTAAATTACAGATATCAATGTCGATTTCTTTAATTCCAGAAAACTGTAGATTCAAATAATTTGCAGTATTAAGAATATTAAGGTTTCCACCATGAAGGTAGAAAATTTAAGCTTCTACCTGGATTTCATTAACTAAAAGGTGTTCAACTGACACATCCAGATACTTTTCGCAACTAGTGTGAAAATACAAGCTAAATGTTTTAATAAAAAGGACGATTTAGCTATAGATAAAAAAAATACTTAAATGATGCAGTTTATAGTCAAATTTAAAGAGTTAATGTAGCTAAAATGATTTCGTAAATGACTAATGCAAGTTAAATGCAATTTGACTGAACCAGTGCATGACCAAAATGAGAACATAAATTTTAATTACATCTAAACGATTATATAAAGTGTAATACGGCGATAACATAAAGGGTATCTTAACCATGGTTTCACCTAAGCTAAGATCCGTGCCTGAAGTTTAGCTGGTATAATATCTGTATTATATTTAAATTACAATTTATCCATATATATATATATATATATATATATATATATATATATATATACATATTATTATTTATTCATACATATATAAGTACTATATGTAATAAATAGTGAATTACAGCATAATCTTATAATAAATAACATAGATTCATATACAAGTTATGTAATATTTAATTATTGAGCTTGCTGTAGTAAAATAATTTATTGCATAGTATTAAATTGAAGTTTATACATATAAAATCTTCTAAGGTATATAATATTTGTGATTTCGGTTCAGTTAAAATATATGTATACCATTGTACTTTCACAGAATATGATTTCGCAATATTAGGCAATCTATTATAAAATATAAATTTTATTATCTTCTTTATTTTGCCAAGGGAATCGATAATCTAACTGTGTGAAATTCAATATGTTATGGTGAAACACACAAAATCGTGTACATTTTAGAGTACATTAGAGTAATATTTATATTGCTCTCATTCTAGTAAACATTTTTTATATGTGACTAGAAGCTTTGAACCCAGATATAGGTTTCCAGTACGAAGCTAAAAAATTTAAATTTATACCTTGATTTCATTAACTAGAATGTGTTAAATTGAGTCATCCAGGTACTTCTCCCAAGTAGAGAGAAAGTAAAAGCCAAAGGATTTTATAAAAAACCGAGTTAGCTGTAGATAGAGAAATATTTAAATGGTGCAGTTTAAAGTCAAATTTAAAGAGTTAATGTAGTTAAAATGATTTCCTAAATGACTAATTGAAGTTAAATGTAATTTGACTGAACCAGTGCATGAAAAAAATGAGAATATAAATTTTCCCTACATCTAAACGGTTATATAAAGTGATAACATAAAGGGTATCCAAAACATGGTTCCACCTAAGCCATGATCGTGCCTGAAAATTAGCTGGTATATTATCTATATTATATTTTAATTACAATTTATCCATATATATATATAAATACTATATGTAATAAATAGTTAATTTCAGTATAATCTTATAATAAATAACTTAGATTCATTGACAATTTTTGCAATATTTAATTATTGAGTTTGCGGTTGCAAGTTAAATTACATAATTTGCTAGGATTGATAATGTTCTTTGGCGTTTGACCGTTTAATTATGGTGATATATTTTCCTACAGGATTCTTAACGTTTGCATCCGACTGCAGGCATACGTTTTCTTATCCATTCGGAAATTTTAAGCCGTATGTTCTAGTTTAATTATCCCTTTATGTGCAAACATGTGTTTACCATAGGGCTTATAACCAAACTAATTAAATATTGAAGATGTTGTATGTTGCGCAATGAAGTCAACAATTGCCGCTTAATACTTCTTTTAATATTCATTTCTATTTTTAACATCATTATGATCATTGGCACTATAGTCCTTAAAGGACACTGGCATAATTTAAGATATTTTTCCATTCCACACGACTAAATACCTTTAGTGTCCAGTTTGTGATTTTGTGATTTGCCAGCTCTTTAAATAGTCTTCGACCAGTTTCGTCCATCTCTTCCTTGGTCTTTGGGTCAAGATCAGCTGGGTTTTTTTAAAGAGTCTTCTTGTGTTTCTACTAGGCTCCTTCCTCTTCATGTGGACTAGTCATTGGACACTCCTTATCTTTATTTCAGGATATGAGGCATAATTTAAGAACTTTTTCCATACCACCAGACTAGATACCTTTAGTTTCCAGTTAGTGATTTTCCTGTTATTTAAATCATCTTCTACCAGTTTCATCCATCTCTTCCTTGGTCTCTCTTTGGGTCTAGATACGCTGGGGTTTTCTTTAAAGAGTCTTCTTGTGTGTCTACTAATCTTACTCCTCTTCACATGGTCTATCCATTGTGCTCGTTTATCTTTATTTCAGGACCTAAGGCATAATTCAAGACCTTTTTCCATTCCACTCAGCTAGATATCATTAGTTTCTAGCTAGTGATTTTCCAGTTCTTTAAATCATCTTCGACCAATTTCGCCCATCCCTTTCTTGGTTTTTCTTTGGGGCTAGATACGCTGGGGCTTTCTTTAAAGAATCTTCATGTGTGTCTACGAATCTCACTCCTCTTCACATGGTCTATCATCCATTGTGCTCGTTTATCTTTATTTCAGGACGTAAGGCATAATTCAAGACCTTTTTCCATTCCACCCAGGTAGATATCATTAGTTTCTAGCTAGTGATTTTCCAGTTCTTTAAATCATCTTCCACCAGTTTCGTCCATCTCTTCCTTGGTCTCTCTTTGGGTCTAGATACGCTGGGGCTTTCTTTAAAGAGTCTTCTTGTGTGTCTACTAATCTCACTCTTCTTCACATGGTCTATCCATTGTGCTCGTTTATCTTTATTTCTGACCTAAGACATAATTCAAGACCTTTTTCCATTCCACCCAGGTAGATATCATTAGTTTCTAGCTAGTGATTTTCCAGTTCTTTAAATCATCTTCGACCAATTTCGCCCATCCCTTTCTTGGTCATTCTTTGGGGCTAGATCAGCTGGGGTTTTCTTTAAAGAGTCTTCTTGTGTCTACTAATCTCACTCTTCTTCACATGGTCTATCCATTGTGCTCGTTTATCTTTATTTCTGACCTAAGACATAATTCAAGACCTTTTTCCATTCCACCCAGGTAGATATCATTAGTTTCTAGCTAGTGATTTTCCAGTTCTTTAAATCATCTTCCACCAGTTTCGTCCATCTCTTCCTTGGTCTCTCTTTGGGTCTAGATACGCTGGGGCTTTCTTTAAAGAGTCTTCTTGTGTGTCTACTAATCTCACTCTTCTTCACATGGTCTATCCATTGTGCTCGTTTATCTTTATTTCTGACCTAAGACATAATTCAAGACCTTTTTCCATTCCACCCAGGTAGATATCATTAGTTTCCAGTTAGTGATTTTCCAGTTCTTTAAATCACCTTCGACCAGTTTCATCCATCTCTTACTTTGTCTTCCTTTGAGTCTAGATACGCTGGGGCTTTCTTTAAATAGTCTTCTTGTGTCTACTAATCTCATTCCTCTTCACATGGTCTATCCATTGTGCTCGTTTATCTTTATTTCAGGACGTAAGGCATAACTTAAGTCATTTTTCCATTCCACCCAGCTGGGTATTAGTTTCCAGGTACTGATTTTCCAGTTCTTTTAATAATCTTCGACCAGGTTCATCC
>CM063497.1:105792954-105797954 GCA_032207245.1 Pardosa pseudoannulata | reverse complement strand
TTACAAAAATTGGTATTTTATTAATTTGCACGCACTGTATATAAAAATCTATTGCACTTATTGATGTCAAATTTTCGCATTAAATACATTATAGATGTATGATGAAACTCTACTTACCATTTTCTTTATTTCTTATATCATTTAGTATTTATAGTACTTAAAATCGAGTTTTGTCTTCTTTGAAAATTCAATCCATGGTGTGGTATTTCTAAAATATTTAATAAGAGGAGAATGTACCTAATAAATTATCTAATATTTATTTATCACAAAAAGTGCTTTATTGCGATAGGAAAAATATTTTTCACAAAAAACAGACTTTGTTAATGAAACTCACTTTTTGTTGTAAATCTGACTTGAAAATGTGGTCAGAATAAAACAAATTTTCTTTTAGAGCTCTTAATTGGCATTTATATGTTTATGTCCTAAGGATTGATAAAAGTTGATGTCACTCTAAACCTATTTTGTTTTTAAAATCATACTACTCATTACACTTCACTCTGTTATGGACTTCAGGGTGTGTTTTTCCCATTCTGCCAGTCCAATGCAGTTCCAATTAAGTAAGCTTTGAAACAGTCCCGCAGTTTGGGCTAAAACCCCATCGCAATGAATGATGAGTGATGGTTCCGATGCCCGGGATTGCGACAATTGTCTCTCTAAATATCCTGTCTTTCTCCTTTGGCTCATCTGTTCCCCGTCTTAAGGTGCAACAAGCATAATTTTCATCGTATTCTCTGTTTTTCATTATCTCCACTTACTTTGCGCCAACCCTCATGATGGATGGTTCCGATGCACAGGATTGTGACAGTTGTTCTAAATTTAGTCTTTCTCATTTTCTCATCGGTTCCCGTCCTGAGGTGCAAGAAGACAAAAATCGTATTATTTGTTTTTCTTATCTCTCTTGCTTTGCGCCACTCTCTTGAGTGATGGTTCCGATGTCAGGATTATGACAGTTGCCTCTCTAAATTTCCTGTCTTTCTCCTTTGGCTCATTGTTTCCCCGTCCTAAGGTGCAACAAGCATAATTCCCATTGTCTTCTTTGTCTTTCCTTTGCTCCACTTATTTTTCGCCAACTCTCACTAATTCCGGCGTTAAGAGATCCGCTAAGCATCTAGTAGTCTTCCAAATTCCTCTTCTCAGCGCCATTGTTATGCGTTCCCTTATAGATTGCACCTCGTCGCAGCGGGTGATCTCCGGGTACTTCAAAGGTGACAATCGGAAACGTGCAGCCCAATACTAAAGATTAACCACTACTACCGGGAGATACCTAGAGAGCCTCATGACCATATTGGCCCTATTCGGAGCTTAATTGTAAGTCTGCGCAGCATCCAGTACTCTTCCAAATTCCTCTTCTCAGAGCCATTATTCTGCTTTCAATTGTATAATTCACCTTGGCGCTGCGGATGCTCTGCGGGTACTTCAAGGGTGACAGGCGGAGAGATGTACCCCAATACTCACGATCAGCCACCACTACCGGGAGATGCCTGAAGAGCTTCATGGCTATATTGGCCCGGTTCGGGGCTTGACTGTAAATCTGCGCACACTGGTTCTTAAATTTAAGAAAAAATATAAATTCATCAAAAATAATGAAATAATAAATAGAGGACAATTCTGAATTTCCTTTACATTTACGATAAAAATAAAAAATATATAAGGCGAAATATTAAAAAAAAGCCCTTTCATTTAAAGTTTCTTAAATGTAATCCCCTTAACATTTCAATACATAATTTTTTTAAATACATAATGACATTCGAATACTATTCCTAACACATCTGCATTACAATACATTGTTTCATGGTATATATATAAAGAGTACTTTACAAATATAGCTTCATTTTGAAATGCAAAATCTTTCATAGAATTATATAATTAAGGCACTTTAAATTAAAATGGAAATACAAAAGGATTTATGTTTCAGTTTCGTTAACTGAATACATACTATAACTTCCTTTTCAATAATTTGTATTCAAATCATGTTACGTTTTGTATAGTACATAAAGGAATAGATTTGAGCATCAGCTTATTTAGTCAATGAATTGAGTTCTTTACTGTGTATTTAATGCCATATATCAAATTCCTTACGTTTAATAACTTGTATACATATGCTTATATGCATACGAATATATGTATGTTTTCAAAAGTGAAATTAACAAACTACGGCTAAAATATATCTTCAAATGTGTTACAAATATGAAACAATTCAAATGGGAGAATTCTGAAGTTAAAATTGAATATCACAGTACATGCTTCATGATAAATTGTATAGAAAGAAAGACCTTATTCATCTGGTCTTACATTTCTACATTACGTTTCATTATTCTACCTTTGGGATAAATAGAAATTCGTTTAGTATTCTAAAACTAGAATATAGCCCGTCATATGACGGGAATTATTAAAATTTTTAATTTTCCAGAATTGTAAAGTACCCTTTGAGGCAGGTAAAAAATTTGTTTTGGGCTCATAAACAACTGGATATTTATCTGGATTATATGACAGTACATATTTCAGGATATATAGAAATTAGCTTAGTATACTAAAACTAGCATATAGCCCGTCATATGACGGGATTAGTAAAATTTTTAATTTTCCAAAGTTGTAATACACCATACGAGGCAGGCAAAAAGAATAGTTTGTGTTGGGCTGATAATTATATGGATATTTATCTGGATTATATGACAGTACATATTTCATGAAAGATTGTTTAGAAAGAAAGACCCTATTTTTTGTCTTATGTTTCTGCATTACGTTTCAGTATTCTACCTATGGAATAAATAGAAATTACCTTAGTATACTAAAACTAGCATACAACCCATCATAGGACGGGATTAGTAGAATTTTTAATTTTCCAGAATTGTAATGCACCCTATGAGGCAGGGAAAAATTGTTTGTTTTCGGCTGATAATTATCTGGATATTTATATGGATTATATGACAGTACATAATTCGTGATAAATTGTTTAAAAAGAAAGACCTATTTTTCTGGTTTTATGTTTTTGCATTGTGTTGCTTTATTCTACCTTTGGGATAAATAGAAATTAGCTTAGTATACTAAAACTATCATACAGCCATCGTATGACAGGATTAGTAAAATTTTTAATTTTCCAGAATTGTAAAGTACCATAAGTGACAGGTAAAAAAAACTAGTTTGTTTTTGGCTGGTAATTATCAGGATTATATAACAGTACATATTTCATGATAAATTGTTTAGAAAGAAAGACCCTATTTTTCAGGTTTTATGTTTCTGCCTTTATTCTAAAGGTAAAATAAGCTGCATTATTCTACCTTTAGAATAAATAGAAACTATCTTAGGATACTAAAACTAGCATAGAGCCCGTCATGTGACGGAATTAGTAAAATTTTTAATTTTCCAGAATTGTAAAGTGCCCTTTGAGGCTGGTAAAAAAAATTAATTTTGTTTTTGTCTGATAATTAACTGAATATTTATTTGGATTATATGACAGTATATATTTCTTGATAAATTGTTTAGAAAGAAAGACCCTGTTTTTTCAGGTTTTATATTTCTGGATTACGTTTCATGATTTTACTTATAGGATAAATAGAAATTAGATTAGTATACTAAAACTAGCATATAGCCCGTCATATGACGGGATTAGTAAAATTTTTAACTTTCCGGAATTGTAAAGTACCATATAAAGCAGGTAAAAAACTAGTTTGTTTTGGCTGATAATTATCTGGATTATATGACAGTACATATTTCATGATAAATTGTTTAGAAGAAAGACCCTATTTTTCTGGTCTTATGTCTCTGCATTCGTTTATTTATCATACCTTTGGGATAAATAGAAAACAAGCTCAGTTTAATATAAATCGCATATAGCCCGTCATATGACGGGATTAGTAAAATTTTTAATTTTCCAGAATTGTAAAGTACCCTATGCGGCAGGTAAAAAAAGTGTTTGCTTTTGGCTTATAATTATCTGAATATTTATCTGGATTATATGACAGTACATATTTCATGATAAATTGTTTAGAAAGAAAGACCCTATTTTTCAGGTTTTATGTTCTGCATTAAGTTTCATTATTCTACCTTTGGGATAAGCAGAAATTAGCTTAGTATACTAAAACTAGCATATAGCCCGTCATATGACGGGATTAGTAAAATTTTTAATTTTCCAGAATTGTAAAGTACCATGCGACAAAGGTAAAAAGATAGTTTGTTTTTAGCTGATAATTATCTGGATATTTATCTGGATTATATGACAGTATATATTTCAGGATATATTTATTCTACCTTTGGGATAAGCAGAAATTAGCTTAGTATACTAAAACTAGCATATAGACCGTAATATGACGGGATTAGTAAAATATTCAATTTTCCAGAATTGTAAAGTACCATGCGACAAAGGTAAAAAGATAGTTTGTTTTTAGCTGATAATTATCTGGATTATATGACAGTACATATTTCATGATAAATTGTTTAGAAAGAAAGACCCTATTTTCAGGTTTTATGTCTCAACATTACGTTTCATTATTCTACCTTTGGGATAAGCAGAAATTAGCTTAGTATACTAAAACTAGCATATAGCCCGTCATATGACGGGATTAGTAAAAATTTTAATTTTCCAGAATTGTAAAGTACCCGATGAGGCAGGTAAAAAGATAGTTTGTTTTTAGCTGATAATTATCTGGATATTTATCTGGATTATATGACAGTATATATTTCATGAAAGATTGTTTAGAAAGAAAGACCCTTATTCTACCTTTGGGATATATAGAAATTAGCTTAGTATACTGAAACTAGCATAGAGCCCGTCATATGACGGGACTAGTAAAATTTTAAATTTTCCAGAGTTGTAAAGTACCATAGGGGGAGGTAAAAACATTCGTTTATTTTTAGTTGATAATTATATGGATATTTATCTGGATTATATGACAGTACATATTTCATGAAAGATTGTTTAGAAAGAAAGACCCTATTTTCCAGCTTTTATAGTGCAATATTACGTTTCATTATTCTACCTTTGGGATAAATAGAATCTAGCT
>CM063497.1:105782954-105787954 GCA_032207245.1 Pardosa pseudoannulata | reverse complement strand
GAAGATATCTTCAATACTCATGCTCACACGTGGTCCTTAACAAACTACACAGCACCCGATCACGGGCAACACAACAACGCTTCTCTGTTAATGTATAGGCGGGTATCGTGGGGGACTGTTTACTCTGCCCATACATCTTACCTCCTCGAATGAACTCTGACAATTATCTCTTCTTTCTACAAGAGGTACTACCGTAACTACTTATCGAATGTCTCTGTACCTGTTCGACGCTGCATGCGGTTTCAACAGGACGGGACTCCATCTCATTCTGAGAATTGTGTACGTGAGCATTTCGACCGGAGATTTCCAAACAGGTGGATTGGTGGTCCCATCGTTTGGCCTAGAAGATACCCTGATTTATCTTCTCTGGATTTTTTTCTATTGGGTGCCATGAAGAGCATTGTAAACGACAATCCTGTCAATTCTGCAATAGACCTGGAGGCACGGATATCCATCCGTGTTGCTACGATCCTTGAAAGGCCCGGTATTTTCGATAATGTCAGCCAATCCATGTCGCGTCGGTTTAGTGCGTGCATTCATGCTAATGGCAGCAATTTCGAACATCTCCTGTAATACTTTTATTTATTATTGTTTTTTTGTGTAGTAAAGCGTTTTACACTACATTCTGTGTGTGTCCTTATTGTGTTTGTGTCTCGTGATCTCGCAACGGTTACGTTTCCGCCTATGCTTTCCTATGTAATTATGGCTCTTCAAGAAATTCTCTACTTCCCTCCAAGTTTGTACACGGACTTAGGGGACACCCTATAAATATATATATATATATATATATATATATATATATATATATATATACATATATATTATATATATATTATATATACATATATATATATATATATATATATATATATATATATATATATATATATATATATATATATATATATATATATATATATATATATATATATATATATATATATATATATATATATATATATATACATATATACATATATACATATATACATATATATATATACATATATATATATATATATATATATATATATATATATATAATATATATATATATATATATATATATATATATATATATATATATATATATATATATATATATATATATATATATATATATATATATATAATATATATACATATATATATATATATACATATATATATATATATACATATATATATATATATATATATATATATATATATATATATATATATATATATATATATATATATATATATATATATATATATATATATATATATATATATATATATATATATATATATATATATATATATATATACATATATATACATGCGTACATACCTATATATATATATATATATATATATATACTCTTTAATAAGTAAAGTAAAAAAATAGAGTTTATTTGCAATTCTGATTTATTTTAGAATTATCACATCCCAAAAATTGTCTTGAAATTAATAATTCGATTTCATTTTATCTGCGATAAAGTAATGTTCATAAAAGTAAAAAAGATTTCATTGTCGTTGGAATAAAAATTCCCGTATCATTCATTTTTAATCATTCCTTTGAACAACGCTAGAGATTAAGCAGATTGATTTTTTCGAAAATTAAAACACTAGAAATTAATTAAAAGCTTTTAATTAAGTGTCGAGTGAATACCACTTTGAAAGAGTCTAGCTTACAATCTGTTTTAAATTCAGCACTGTTGTCATTTTTATTCAAGTATGAAATCGATTTCTAAATCTTCCGAAGACATTTTTGCTCGTTTAATGAAAATACAAATTAGCTTTGGAAATTACTGATAAAATGTGCGTACGTTGATAACAGAAATTCCATTCTTTTGCAGAATGAGTTTTTGTTTTGAAACATGAATTTTTAATGGAAATGAGTAAATATAGAATATCGTGTAAATTGAAAAGTTAGATGGAAATTAAAAAAAATATTTTCGTTTGGTTGAATTCTCAAAATATGTAAATATTACATAGCAATTATTTGTGTAGATTACATTAAAGAAATCAATTTTATATTATATATACCTGGTGATTAAATATGATTTGTTGATTTCAAAATCCAACAAATAAAAAGTGGATCCAAATTCCATTCTTTTGTAGAATGAATTTTTGTTTTGAAACATGAATTTTTAATGGAAAGGAGTAAATGTAGAAGATCGTGTAAATTGAAAAGTTAGATGGAAATTTAAAAAAAAATATTTTCGTTTGGTTGAATTCTCAAAATATGTAAATATTATATAGCAATTATTTGTGTAGATTACATTAAAGAAATAAATTTTATATTATTATACCTGGTGATTAAATATGATTTGTTGATTTTAAAAATCCAGCAATTAAAAAGTGGATCCAAATTCCATTCTTTTGTACAATGAATTTTTGTTTTGAAGCATGAGATGTAAATGGGAAGGAGTAAATGTAAAAGATCGTGTAAATTGAAAAGTTAGATGAAAAATAAAAATAAAATATTTTCGCTTGGTTGAATTCTCAAAATGTGTAAATATTATATAGCAATTATTTGTGTAGATTACATTAAAGAAATCAATTTTATATTATATATACCTGGTGATTAAATATGATTTGTTGATTTCAAAAATCCAGCAAATAAAAAGTGGATCCAAATTACATTCATTTGTAGAATGAATTTTTGTTTTGAAATATGACTTTTTAATGGAAAATAGTAAATGTAGACGATCGTGTAAATTGATAAGTTAGATGGAAATTAAAAAAAAAAAATATTTTCATTTGGTTGAATTCTCAAAATATGTAAATATTATATAGCAATTATTTGTGTAGATTACATTAAAGAAATAAATTTTATATTATTATACCTGGTGATTAAATATGATTTGTTGATTTCAAAAATCCAGCAATTATAAAGTGGATTCAAATTTCATTCTTTTGCAAAATGAGTTTTGTTTCGAAACATGAATTTTTAATGGGAAGGAGTAAATGTAGAAGATCGTGTAAATTGAAAAGATAGATGAAATTAAAAAAAAAATATTTTCGTTTGGTTGAATTCTCAAAATATGTAAATATTATATAGCAATTATTTGTGTAGATTACATTAAAGAAATAAATTTTATATTATTATACCTGGTGATTAAATATGATTTGTTGATTTCAAAAATCCAGCAAATAAAAAGTGGATCCAAATTCCATTCTTTTGTAGAATGAATTTTTGTTTTGAAACATGAATTTTTACTGGAAAGGAGTAAATGTAGAAGATCGTGTAAATTGAATAGTTATATGGAAATTTAAAAAAAATTTCCTTTGGTTGAATTCTCAAAATATGTAAATATTTTATATCAATTATTTGTGTAGATTACATTAAAGAAATAAATTTTATATTATTATACCTGGTGATTAAATATGATTTGTTGATTTCAAAAATCCAGCAAATAAAAAGTGGATCCAAATTCCATTCTTTTGTAGAATGAATTTTTTATGAAACATGAATTTTTAATGGAAAGGAGTAAATGTAGATGATCGTGTAAATTGAAAAGTTAGATGGAACTAAAAACATTTTTTCGTTTGGTTGAATTTTCAAAATATGTAAATATTATATAGCAATTATTTCTGCAGATTACATTAAAGAAATAAATTTTATATTATTATACCTCGTGATTAAATATGATTTGTTGATTTAAAAAATCCAGCAAATAAAAAGTGGATCCAAATTCCATTCTTTTGTAGAATGAATTTTTATTTTGAAACATGAATTTTTACTGGAAAGGAGTAAATGTAGAAGATCGTGTAAATTGAAAAGTTAGATGAAATTAAAAAAAAAATATTTTCGTTTGGTTGAATTCTCAAAATATGTAAATATTATATAGCAATTATTTGTGTAGATTACATTAAAGAAATAAATTTTATATTATTATACCTCGTGATTAAATATGATTTGTTGATTTAAAAAATCCAGCAAAAAGTGGATCCAAATTTCATTCTTTTGTAGAATGAATTATTGTTTTGAAACATGAATTTTAAATGGAAAGTAGTAGTAAATATAGAAGATCGTGTAAATTGAAAAGTTAGATGGAAATTTAAAAAAATATTTTCGTCTGTTTTATATATTATTTATATAATATTATATAGCAATTATTTCTGCAGATTACATTAAAGAAATAATTTTTATATTATTATACCTGGTGATTAAATATGATTTGTTGATTTCAAAATCCAGCAAATAAAAACAGAAGAGCAATAAAGATATAAGATTTCCTTTGATCGGCTTGTCTTTCTAAGTTTCGAAATGAGGTACAAAGTTTGTCAACAAATGATACTACTCGATATTAAACATACATGTTAATATCGATGTTAAATGAAAACAGCATAAACTCCACACAGCTTGATTTGTTGTTTGGAATACCAATATTCGAATTCTTTTCCTTTGTGAAGATTACATTAAACAAATATATTTTATAACATCATAACACTTGATGATATATATATATATATATATATATATATATATATATATATATATATATATATATATATATATATATATATATATATATATATATATATATATGTGTGTGTGTGTGTAATTAGAAATAAAAAAGGACAAACTAATAAAACATAAAACCTACGGAATACAATACGAGACTAAAAATTGAAAATTGGGAATGATGTTGCCAATGACCGTGAGGAGTTGTAACCTCACACTCCATTTAAACTAGTTTTATGATGCAACAACACTCATGGAAGACACATTATCATACGACCTGATGGAAGTCAAAAAGGGAAGAACAAACAGATACGATCCAAAACTACAAAAACTAAAATAAGTTCAACACGACCTGACCGATATCTCTATTAACATTAGTTATTTATTAAGACATTTGATTATTTAAAAACTCGATATACACATTCATTACTATTAAGTTTCAAATAATTTTTCACTATATTATTACAAAAGCCAGCAGGGAAATCATTTTACGTGCGTAATTGTGGAAAGTACAAACAAATTTGCCTTTTTCATTATTATT
>CM063497.1:105764217-105780354 GCA_032207245.1 Pardosa pseudoannulata | reverse complement strand
ATATTAGCTTAATATACTAAAACTAGCATATAGCCCGTCATATGACGGGATTAGCAAAAATTCTAATTTTACAGAATTGTAAAGTACCATAGGAGTCAGGTAAAAAAAATAGTTTGTTTTTAACTGATAATTATCTGGATATTTATCTGGATTATATGGCTACATATTTCATAAATAATTGTTTAGAAAGAGAGACCCTATTTTCCAGCTTTTATAGTGCAATATTACGTTTCATTATTCTACCTTTGGGATAAATAGAAATTCGTTTAGTATTCTAAAACTAGAATATAGCCCGTCATATGACGGGAATTATTAAAATTTTTAATTTTCCAGAATTGTAAAGTACCCTTTGAGGCAGGTAAAAAATTTGTTTTGGGCTCATAAACAACTGGATATTTATCTGGATTATATGACAGTACATATTTCATGATAAATTGTTTAGAATGAACGACACTATTTTTCCAGGTTTTATAATTCTGGATTACGTTTCATTATTTTATTTTTAGGATAAATAGAAATTAGATTAGTATACTAAAACTAGCATATAGCCCGTCATATGACGGGATTAGTAAAATTTTTAATTTTCCAAAATTGTAATTTACCCTATGAGGCAGGGAAAATTTGTTTGTTTTCGGCTGATAATTATCTGGATATTTATATGGATTATATGACAGTACATAATTCGTCATAAATTGTTTAAAAAGAAAGAACTATTTTTTCTGGTTTTATGTTTTTGCATTGTGTTGCTTTATTCTACCTTTGGGATAAATAAAAATCAGCTTAGTATACTAAAACTATCATACAGCCATCGTATGACAGGATTAGTAAAATTTTTAATTTTCCAGAATTGTAAAGTACCATAAGAGGCAGGTAGAAAAACTAGTTTGTTTTTGGCTGGTAATTATCAGGATTATATAACAGTACATATTTCATGATAAATTGTTTAGAAAGAAAGACCCTATTTTTCAGGTTTTGTGTTTTTGCATTTCGTTTCATTATTCTACCTTTAGAATAAATAGAATCTAGCTTAGGATACTAACACTAGCATACAGCCAGTCATATAATTTGATTAGTAAAATTTTTAATTTTCCAGAATTGTAAAGTACCATAAGAGGCAGGTAGAAAAACTAGTTTGTTTTTGGCTGGTAATTATCAGGATTATACAACAGTACATATTTCATGATAAATTGTTTAGAAAGAAAGACCCTATTTTTCAGGTTTTGAGTTTTTGCATTTCGTTTCATTATTCTACCTTTAGAATAAATAGAATCTAGCTTAGGATACTAACACTGGCATACAGCCAGTCATATAATGGGATTAGTAAAATTTTTAATTTTCCAGAATTGTAAAGTACCATAACAGGCAGGTAAAAAAAACTAGTTTGTTTTTGGCTGGTAATTATCAGGATTATATAACAGTACATATTTCATGATAAATTGTTTAGAAAGAAAGACCCTATTTTTCAGGTTTTGAGTTTTTGCATTTCGTTTCATTATTCTACCTTTAGAATAAATAGAATCTAGCTTAGGATACTAACACTAGCATACAGCCAGTCATATAATGGGATTAGTAAAATTTTTAATTTTCCAGAATTGTAAAGTACCATAAGAGGCAGGTAGAAAAACTAGTTTGTTTTTGGCTGGTAATTATCAGGATTATATAACAGTACATATTTCATGATAAATTGTTTAGAAAGAAAGACCCTATTTTTCAGGTTTTATGTTTTTGCATTTCGTTTCATTATTCTAACTTTAGAATAAATAGAAATCTAGCTTAGGATACTAAAACTGGCATACAGCCAGTCATATAATGGGATTAGTAAAATTTTTAATTTTCCAGAATTGTAAAGTACCATAAGAGGCAAGTAAATAAATTAGTTTGTTTTTGTCTGATAATTAACTGAATATTTATTTGGATTATATGACAGTATATATTTCTTGATAAATTGTTTAGAAAGAAAGACCCTGTTTTTTCAGGTTTTATATTTCTGGATTACGTTTCATGATTTTACTTATAGGATAAATAGAAATTAGATTAGTATACTAAAACTAGCATATAGCCCGTCATATGACGGGATTAGTAAAATTTTTAACTTTCCGGAATTTTAGTGTACAATATAAAGCAGGTAAAAAATAGATTGTTTTGGCTGATAGTTATCTGGATTATATGACAGTACATATTTCATGATAAATTGTTTAGAATAAAAGACCCTATTGTTCTGGTCTTATGTCTCAGCATTGCGTTTATTTATCATACCTTTGAGATAAATAGAAACAAGCTCAGTATAATATAACTCGCATATAGCCCGTCATATGACGATATTAGTAAAAATTTTAATTTTCCAGAATTGTAAAGTACCATATGAGGCAGGTAAAAAGATAGTTTGTTTTTAGCTGATAATTATCTGAATATTTATCTGGATTATCTGACAGTACATATTACATGAAAAATTGTTTAGACTGAAATACCCTATTTTCAGGTTTTATATTTCTGCATTACGTTTCATTATTCTACCTTTGGGATAAATAATATTAGCTTAATATAATAAAACTAGAATATAGCCCGTCATATGACGGGATTAGTAAAATTTTTAATTTTCCAGAATTGTAAAGTACCATAGGAGTCAGGTAAAAAAATAGTTTATTTTTAGTTGATAATTATATGGATATTTATCTGGATTATATGACAGTACATATTTCATGAAAGATTGTTTAGAAAGAAAGACCCTATTTTCCAGCTTTTATAGTTCAATATTACGTTTCATTATTCTACCTTTGGGATAAATAGAAATTCGTTTAGTATTCTAAAACTAGAATATAGCCCGTCATATGACGGGATTAGTAAAATTTTTAATTTTCCAGAATTGTAAAGTACCCTTTGAGGCAGGTAAAAAATTTGTTTTGGGCTCATAAACAACTGGATATTTATCTGGATTATATGACAGTACATATTTCATGATAAATTGTTTAGAATGAACGACACTATTTTTCCAGGTTTTATAATTCTGGATTACGTTTCATTATTTTATTTTTAGGATAAATAGAAATTAGATTAGTATACTAAAACTAGCATATAGCCCGTCATATGACGGGATTAGTAAAATTTTTAATTTTCCAAAATTGTAATTTACCCTATGAGGCAGGGAAAATTTGTTTGTTTTCGGCTGATAATTATCTGGATATTTATATGGATTATATGACAGTACATAATTCGTCATAAATTGTTTAAAAAGAAAGACCTATTTTTCTGGTTTTATGTTTTTGCATTGTGTTGCTTTATTCTACCTTTGGGATAAATAAAAATCAGCTTAGTATACTAAAACTATCATACAGCCATCGTATGACAGGATTAGTAAAATTTTTAATTTTCCAGAATTGTAAAGTACCATAAGAGGCAGGTAGAAAAACTAGTTTGTTTTTGGCTGGTAATTATCAGGATTATATAACAGTACATATTTCATGTTAAATTGTTTAGAAAGAAAGACCCTATTTTTCAGGTTTTGTGTTTTTGCATTTCGTTTCATTATTCTACCTTTAGAATAAATAGAATCTAGCTTAGGATACTAACACTAGCATACAGCCAGTCATATAATTTGATTAGTAAAATTTTTAATTTTCCAGAATTGTAAAGTACCATAAGAGGCAGGTAGAAAAACTAGTTTGTTTTTGGCTGGTAATTATCAGGATTATATATAACAGTACATATTTCATGATAAATTGTTTAGAAAGAAAGACCCTATTTTTCAGGTTTTGTGTTTTTGCATTTCGTTTCATTATTCTACCTTTAGAATAAATAGAATCTAGCTTAGGATACTAACACTAGCATACAACCAGTCATATAATTTGATTAGTAAAATTTTTAATTTTCCAGAATTGTAAAGTACCATAAGAGGCAGGTAGAAAAACTAGTTTGTTTTTGGCTGGTAATTATCAGGATTATACAACAGTACATATTTCATGATAAATTGTTTAGAAAGAAAGACCCTATTTTTCAGGTTTTGTGTTTTTGCATTTCGTTTCATTATTCTACCTTTAGAATAAATAGAATCTAGCTTAGGATACTAACACTAGCATACAGCCAGTCATATAATGGGATTAGTAAAATTTTTAATTTTCCAGAATTGTAAAGTACCATAAGAGGCAGGTAGAAAAACTAGTTTGTTTTTGGCTGGTAATTATCAGGATTATATAACAGTACATATTTCATGATAAATTGTTTAGAAAGAAAGACCCTATTTTTCAGGTTTTATGTTACTGCCTTAAGTTGCATTATTCTACCTTTAGAATAAATAGAAACTATCTTAGGATACTAAAACTAGCATAGAGCCCGTCATATGACGGGATTAGTAAAATTTTTAATTTTCCAGAATTGTAAAGTACCATAAGAGGCAGGTAAATAAATTAGTTTGTTTTTGGTTGATAATTAACTGAATATTTATCTGGATTATATGACAGTACATATTTCATGATAAATTGTTTAGAAAGAAAGACCCTGTTTTTTCAGGTTTTATATTTCTGGATTATATTTCATTATTTTACTTTTAGGATAAATAGAAATTAGATTAGTATACTAAAACTAGCATATAGCCCATCATATGACGGGATTAGTAAAATTTTTAACTTTCCGGAATTTTAGTGTACCATATTAAGCAGGTAAAAAATAGATTGTTTTGGCTGATAGTTATCTGGATTATATGACAGTACATATTTCATGATAAATTGTTTAGAATGAAAGACCCTATTTTTCTGGTCTTATGTCTCTGCATTGCGTTTATTTATCATACCTTTGGGATAAATAGAAACAAGCTCAGTATAATATAATTTGCATATAGCCCGTCATATGACGATATTAGTAAAATTTTTAATTTTCCACAATTGTAAAGTACCATATGAGGCAGGTAAAAAGATAGTTTGTTTTTAGCTGAGAATTATCTGAATATTTATCTGGATTATATGACAGTACATATTTCATGAAAAATTGTTTAGACTGAAATACCCTATTTTCAGGTTTTATATTTCTGCATTACGTTTCATTATTCTACCTTTGGGATAAATAATATTAGCTTAATATACTAAAACTAGCATATAGCCCGTCATATGACGGGATTAGCAAAAATTTTAATTTTACAGAATTGTAAAGTACCATAGGAGTCAGGTAAAAAAATAGTTTGTTTTTAGCTGATAATTATCTGGATATTTATCTGGATTATAGTACAGTACATATTTCATAAAAAATTGTTTAGAAAGAGAGACCCTATTTTCCAGCTTTTATAGTTCAACATTACCTTTCATTATTCTACCTTTGGGATAAATAGAATCTAGCTAAGTATATTAAAACTAGCATAGAGCCCGTCATATGACGAGATTAGTAAATTTTTTAATTTTCCAGAATTGTAAAGTACCCTCTGAGGCAGGTAAAAAATCAGTTTCTATATTGCTGATAATTATCTGGATATTTATCTGGATTATATAACAGTACATATTTCAAGATTAATTGTTTAGAAAGAAAGACAATTTTTTTTAATTTTATGTTTCTGCCTTATGTTTCATTATTCTATTTTTGGGATAAATAGATATTAATTTAGTATACTAAAACTAGCATATAGCCCGTCGTATGACGGGATTAATAAAATTTTTAATTTTCCAGAATTGTAAATTACCCTATGAAGCAGGTAAAAAATTAGTTTGTTTTTTGGCTGAGAATTATATGGTACACGCTCAATAATTTGTTTATCTTCATACTCCTTTAAAGTCTCCTGATACTGTGAAGGCAGTGTAGAATCACATTGAATTCACGTAGTCAAACCGTGTGGTTATGTATAAAAACACACAACTGAACAAACTTCTTAATTTTCAAAGATATAAAACTTAAACGACTTTTATGAAAATAATTTTTTTAATACAGTAATAAAATTTCCATTGCAACAAAAAATAATCAATGATTAACTTCAAAACTATCACATATGTACCTAATGTACTATTTAAGCCAAATATAAAAGAAAGTTATTTGCGCAATATTTTAGTTCAGTGATAAAACGTATGAAAATGATGCAGACGATATTTAAGTAATTTAAAGTAAGAAAAGATTAAATGAGATATTAAAGAAATGACGTCATAATGCTAGAAAAACATTTTATTTTCATCAACTTATAATGTGATAAATTGATAAATTTAATCACCTGATCTTAACCGGGGAAAACAGGGCTTGAAATAATGACATTAAAACCTCGAAAAGAACGAAGGGGTGGATTTTTAACGTTTTAAAAATTTGTTTTGAATTTAGCTAACCCTAACTCATCAAGAATTCAATATGGATGTCTCTATCCATTCCAGGCCCAACCGCTTCATAAATTCGAGGACAGACGAACAGATAACTTAGGCTATTATTATACAGGGGATATATTTTTGAAAGAAAGTCACTTTTATATCATCCTCCTTACATTAAGTGAAAGTATTATAGTAAGTTTACATACCATGTTTGTTAATTAGCTATTTCCAAAGACGCAAAGTTAAGTACTTTAAAAGAAAATGTGTCATCACCTTCATCCTTTTCTAAAGAACGACTTTCTGAAAATATAAATAAATACATTTTTATTGTTGAGAATTCAGCTCAATGCATATGTCGACTTATTTCCTTTTCATAATTTTGCATTTACATATGTAGTACATCATTATCATGCCATGCTATCGAGTGTGCAGCATGGTGGCTCGTCTAGTGCGATATCATATGTTTTCAGTAGGCTTAATTAAAGTTAAATTTTCAGGTGAGGGAAAAATGGTAATTGTTTTCCCAAAAATAACTGAAAAATCACACAAATATTCCTGATATTGTGATACATTGCCATAGATCTTCTTGTTCAAAATCGTATTTGTTGTGTACTGAACCCATTACTTCTGTGTCAGCAAATCAAGTTCACTAGGAACTTTGATTACAGCACCATACCACAGATCCTTGTGATTTAAATTGTATATAAAGATATACTCTGTAACAACACATAATCATTCTTCTAGTTGTAGCAGCAATCGAAATTCTATTACTCGATTATATTGTTCCAGCTTCATGAATAATTTTAAGATTTATAATCATCCCCTAACAAACAAATGCATCCCCTGACGTAACCAAAAACCAGTATTATATCACTAAATGAAAGTTTAACATTACTTTAAAATACAGATTTCCAGTTAGATTGCCAATTATTACAAATGCACTTCAATGGACTAAGGTATGAAATTTTGATTCCCCGTAGAAACAAACTTCGAAAATTTACAATAAGAAGAAGAAATCTTTAATATGTTATGCTACACAAATACAAATTTTGTTACTCTACTAGAATAAACAACAGTCATATTTAAGACTTCTTTAAATCATGAAATCGTTTTTCCTGATATTTTCAGTAATGCCTGATATATATATATATATATATATATATATATATATATATATATATATATATATATGATATATATATACACATATATGAAATATATTCAAAATTATTTAACTTGAATATTTCCTTAAAAACCTCCTCCTATTCTAATCCATTAAAATCTTTTTCCCAGCTTCTAAATCTCTTAATCAAATGAGTGTACCCGCATTAAAATTCTTTCCATACATTTCTTAGCCTTTCTGTAATAGAAATATCTTTTTTCTCTCTATTCAACAGGCTCTCCAGCTGTCGCAGGAAAGTGGCTCATTGTTTTACCTGATCTTAACATTTTAATTCACTGACTAAGTCTCTTGTCACTTAGGAAAATTATTTCTGTTTTAGCTCTTGGGTGCACCTCTATCCGATCAGAGTGATTTTTGTGTTTTTTCTTGTCTGTCGTTGACTAGTAAAGATATTCGTTTTTAACAGCTCCTAAATAAAGTGTTAATTAGACTTCTTCTCTTCAATGTGGGCCGACTACATATTAAATGTGTCCAGCAGTTTTATAATTCCTGGATCACACACACACACATATATATCTATGTACATATATATATATATATATATATATATATATATATATATATATATATATATATATATATATATATATATATATATATATATATATATATATATATATATATATCTATGTACATATATATATATATATATATATATATATATATATTCAGAGAGAGAGAGAGAGATGCCATTGTTTATATTTTCTAGAAATACATATAGTAATATAGTATTAAGGATATTTTTAATTTAGTCTACAAATATACATATATATATGTGCATATATTGCCACATAAAGAAACTTCGCCAACGAGCTCAGTGCCCAAATGATCAAAGCACGAGATCCAGACCCAAAGTTTGTGGGTTTGATGCTCGCCATGGCGGTTGATCCAAAGTGGGGATTTTTAATTTAAAAATGTTATTTATTGTTGCTTTATGTTCTCGAACATTCTAGATATTTCTTTATTATGTAAATTAGTTATTTATCGAATATTCTGTTCAGGTATAAAAGCTGAGACCCACTAGTTGTAGGCAACTTCTCGATCTTGTAAATTTTTGAGTTGCTACTTAGCTTCAATAAATTCGTTTGTTAAGTTAAACGGTGTGTTCATTCGAATCTTCGTGACAATATATATATATATATATATATATATATATATATATATATATATATATATATATATATATATATATATATATATATATATATATATATATATAGAGAGAGAGAGAGAGAGAGAGAGAGAGAGAGTCCCCGACATCCGTGTACAAACTTGGATGGGAGGTAGAGAACATTGTGAGGAGCCAAAATGATATAGGAAATCATGGGCGGAAAACAATAGGTAGCACTATACGCGACCTAGCAAGATCGGCAAGTGTGATTTCCTCAGTTCAAACACAGACATCGTGCGATGAACGTGAGTAATTTTACGAACGCCGAGTTCGAAGATATCCATTCCATCTACGGTCTAGCCAACGGAAATGGACTGTTCGTTTGTATCATGAAAGGTATCCAACAAGACAACCATCAAACGTTCACCCTGGTGTATTAGAACCTCGCGAAACATGGATCCCTCAGAGACACAATTGAACATTCTGGACGATCACTAACAACACGAAAACTTCAATGTGCATGCTGTGGACCGAAATCTCAGTACCCGTGTAAGAGCTCTTACCATTGCAACCGGAAGATCTCGAACAACTGTCCATCGTGTACTCCAGGGCTAGGTTTTACATCCGTTTCGTGTATAGATAATGCAGTTATTACAGCCAGAGGATCATCCACGAACTGTAGCGTTTGCACAGTGGTTCGTAAACTGAAGTGAGGCCGACATGCACTTTGCCAGTTCAGTGTTGTTCACTGACGAATCATTTTTACACATGTAGGTATCTTCAATACTCACGCGAACACGTGGTCCTTAACAAACTACACAGCACCCGATCACGGGCAACACAACAACGCTTCTCTGTTAATGTATAGGCGGGTATCGTCTGGGACTGTTTACTCGGCCCATACATCTTACCTCCTCCAATGAACTCTGACAATTATTTCGTCTTTCTACAAGAGGTACTTCTGTAACTGCTTATCAATGTCTCCGTACATGTTCGAAGCTGCATGTGGTTTCAACAGGACGGGACTCCATCTCATTCTGGGAGGTGTGAAGGTGAGCATTTCGACCGGAGATTTCCAAACAGGTGGATTGGATTTGGCCCCGTCGTTTGGCCTAGAAGATACCCTGATTTATCTGCTCTGAAGTCTTTTCTTTGGGGTGCCATGAAGAGCCTAGTAAACGACACTCCCGTCAATTCTGCAATAGACCTGGTGGCACGGATATCCATCGCTGCTGTTACGATCCGTGAAATGCCAGGTATTTTCGATAATGTCAGCCAATTCGGTGTAGTGCGTGCATTCATGCCAATGGCAGCAATTTCGAACACCTCCTGTAATACTTTTATTTATTATTATATTTTTTTGTGTAATAAAGCGTTTTACACTACATTCTGTGTGTGTCCTTATTGTCTGTGTGTCTCGCAAGGGTTACATTTCCGCCTATGCTTTCCTATGTAATTATGGCTCTTCAAGAAATTCTCTACTTGATCTCCCAGTTTGTACACGGACTTAGGGGACACCCTATATGTATATATATATATATATATATATATATATATATATATATATAATATATATATATATATATATATATATATATATAATATATAATATATATATATATATATATATATATATATATATATATATATATATATATAATATATATATATATATATATATATATATATATATATATATATATATATATATATATATATATATATATATATATATATATATATATATATAATATATATATATATATATATATATATATATATATATATATATATATATATATACATATATATATACATATATATATACATATATATATATATATATATATATATATATACATATATATATATATATATATATATATATATATATATATATATATATATATATATATATATATATATATATATATATATATATATATATATATATATATATATATATATATATATATATATATATATATATATATATATATATATATATATATATATATATATATATATATATATATATATATATATATATATATATATATATATATATACTCTTAAATAAGTAAATTAAAAAAGTAGAGTTTATTTGCAATTCTAATTTATTTTAGACTTATCGCATCATAAAATTTATCTTGAAATTAATAATTTGATTTCATTTTATCTGCGATAAAATAATGTTCATAAAAGTAAAAAAGATTTCATTGTCGTTGGAATAAAAATTCCCGTATCATTCATTTTTAATCATTCTTTTGAACAACGCTAGAGATTAAGCAGATTGATTTTTTCGAAAATTAAAAACACTAGAAATTAATTAAAAGCTTTTAATTAAGTGTCGAGTGAATACCACTTTGTAAGAGTTTAGCTTACAATCTGTTTTAAATTCAGCACTGTTGTCATTTTTATTCAAGTATGAAATCGATTTATAAATCTTCCGAAGACATTTTTGCTCCTTTAATGAAAATACAAATTAGCTTTGGAAATTACTGATAAAATGTTCGTACGTTGATAACAGAAATTCCGTTCTTTTGCAGAAGGAGATTTTGTTTTGAAACATGAATTTTTAATGGAAACGAGTAAATATAGAAGATCGTGTAAATTGAAAAGTTAGATGGAAATTAAAAAAATATTTTCGTTTGGTTGAATTCTCAAAATATGTAAATATTATATAACAATTATTTGTGTAGATTACATTAAAGAAATAAATTTTATATTATTATACCTGGTGATTAAATATGATTTGTTGATTTCAAAAATCCAGTAAATAAAAAGTGGATCCAAATTCCATTCTTTTGTAGAATGAATTTTTATTTTGACACATGAATTTTAAATGGAAAGGAGTAAATGTAGAAGATCGTGTAAATTGATAAGTTAATTGGAAATAAAAAAAATATTTTCGTTTGGTTGAATTCTCAAAATATGTAAATATTATATAGCAATTATTTGTGTAGATTACATTAAAGAAATAAATTTTATATTATTATACCTGGTGATTAAATATGATTTGTTGATTTTAAAAATCCAGCAATTAAAAAGTGGATCCAAATTCCATTCTTTTGTAGAATGAATTATTGTTTTGAAACATGAATTTTTAATGGAAAGGAGTAAATGTAGAAGATCGTGTAAATTGAAAAGTTAGATGAAATTTAAAAAAAAAAATATTTTCGTTTGGTTGAATTCTCAAAATAAGTAAATATTATATAGCAATTACTTGTGTAGATTGTATTAAAGAAATAATTTTTATATTATTATACCTGGTGATTAAATATGATTTGTTGATTTAAAAAATCCAGCAAATAAAAACAGAAGAGCAATAAAGATATAAGATTTCCTTTCTTCTGAATGCCTTTCTAATTTTCAAAATGAGGTACAAAGGTTGTCAACAAATGATACTACTCGATATTAAACATACATGTTAATATCGACTTTATATGAAAACAGCATAAACTCCACACAGCTAGATTCGTTGTTTGGAATACCAATATTCGAATTCTTTTCCTTTGTGAAGATTACATTAAACAAATATATTTTATAACATCATACCATTTGTTTAAAGATGACTTGAGGACTTAACCCTTTAAAGGTCACCAAAATAAATTTATTGGATTTTAGTGTAATTAGTTTATATATGTTATCTATGATCCTTATAAACGTAAAATATATGATAAGTTTTCTTTACATTCCTTATGAGGGTTTGCCTTAGAGGATACCTAAGAAGGGTTTGGTTTGGAGTGCTACGATCTCCTTTTTTTGCAAAACGAGGGCTAATGAGACCAAGACCTGCTGCTTAAAGCCGATTATGGACGGCTACGAACAACCATGCACCAGTGGGATTCGAACCCACGAACTCCAGTCCCGAAGACCAGCATCCTAACCAATCGACAATCGTTAGGCAAGGAGGTTTTGAGGAGTTGTTTAACTGACTAACCCCTACCCTTATACAGCTTGAACATTATACTTTTTAAAAGTTTAACTATACTAAGAACAATAAATATTTATCCTTAAAATGATATAATAAATAATAGCTTAACAATTTATAAGTGGGGTTTTTATAGACAATTGGATTGGGGGTCATAAGAAGGATAAATTGAAGTACTGACTTCTCAGGTACAGCAAGTTTAAATACATATATTTCAAAAGAAAAAATAAATTAAATGTAGAGCTATCATCTGCTGTAAATTTAAAATGTCAAAAACATAAAAAAAAACGAAAAATCATCTATGTCTCTAAAAAGGTTTTTTTAATTGCAGAAGCTCTTGATTCTACATTATTGGCTTGCATTCATCACAGATATATGGGATTGGAGCCGTAAATAATTATGCAAGGATAAAGTAAAGTACTCCAAAAAGTAAAGTTTAAACGAAAGATGTTTAATAGGTGGTTTCCCTACGAAACCACTGTCCGCTAAAGGGTTTAAAAAGTCCGGCAAATAAAGCGATTGGTTATAAAATGTGTACAATTGGCAATAAAAGTTCTAAGTTCTGCTGGGGTAAGCAAGGTGTTTATTTTTTTCACGTTTCAATATCATTTACAAGCTTTGTCAACATATGTACTAAATCATCGTTACGAAAAATGCAGGATAACCCATTAACCCCTTCCAGGTTAATTTAATTTCGGGTTTATGGATAAAAAAATGTCAATTTTTTTATCCATATGCTCATTTTTATACATACATACCTTTTTAAACATAATAGCATCATTCGCATACAAAATGTCCTGAAAATTATTGGAAAAAATCAATTTAAATAAATAAGTAATTTACATGTATAGTTAGCTTTTTGTACGGCACAAATCATTAAACTTTAGAGTCAATTCACACTAACTATAAATATATATAGCTTAGAATACCTATTTTTTTTATCTTGAATTAAATTTTATTTATATCCTAATCATTAACATAAATGATTATGTAATTATTAATCAAATTTTGGTGGTGTATGAAACAATAGTCCAACATCGCAATCTGGAAAGTAGAACCTTGTTTCTCTTCTTACCTTCTTCCCTCTACTGTCTCTCTTTGAACAGCAAATAATCTAGTAACCAGAAAAGTAAACAAATGCATTCGAAACCATAAAAAGCACACGTCCTAATAATTCCGGAAAGACTGATTGCACAGTGTAAAATTTCACAGTGCCCGAGCTACACTCGGGATGAGCCAGGATGGTATATTTCTCCTGCCCGAGTTTCAGCTCAGGAAAAACCGGGAAGGGGTTAAAACTGCATAAACTCTGCACACCCAGATTCGTTATTTTGGAATGCCAATATTCCAACTGTTTTTTTTTCTGATGATCACATTAAAGAAATAGATTTTACACTAGCATCCGCATGTTTAGAGATGACTTGAGGACTGGAAAAATCCAAGAAAGAAAAGCATAAGGTAATATAAATATACGCATTTCTTCATTGCTCTTGGATAATCAGGAAGGTTTTCTTCAATATTCAAAATTATTTACAAATTTTGTAATCAATGATACTGCAGAGGTTTTCGAACATTTTTTACTCGATTTTGGTTAATGGAATTAAAAAAAACGTTTGTTGCAAAATAAGTAACTGCAATTGTAGTATGTTTTTAAAAGTCAAAATTATGATCTGTGGCTTGAGAGGTTTGTTTTTTATTCAAAATGGCGTTTTTAACTTAGCAGTGGTTTCGAATACTATATTTATGCTCTTTCCAAAGAGAAGAATTCACATTTTGTTATCCAAAAACGATGTGACAGTCATGTTTTTGTGATATCTAGGTAATATCGTCAAAAAAGAAGGAAACAAAAGTCAAATTGGAGCCTGAAGTGAAACAAATATTCCAAACAATTATCCAAGAAAAAAATGAACATATTCGATTATTGCAAAGGTACTTTGTATAGTGTTAAAAATCCCCCTAGTTAAAGGAAAGTTGCAAAATCATGAAAATTCTCGGTGTCTACTATAATAAAAATGATAAACTTAAATTTAAATTTTAGGAAAGTGAAAAAACGCAATGTGCATCGTCTTTCTCTAAACCATATCGCTAAAAGCTGGACAAGCTGTAAAATTCTGCCTGAGAAACATTTATCCGAAGAAAAATGGCAAAAAAAACAATTGTCACAACAGATGAATCATGGATGTATTTAAATGATTTCAACAAAAAAATGCCATTTATTACAATAAAAGTGGAGAAAAAGTTTAAGTACATAATTCAAAGAATCGAAAAACAGTTTTTGTAAGTTATTCAAGACTGTTGCTGGTTTTTCATGTAATGTCAAGTTAAAAAATAAAGACAGTTTAAAAAATGTCAAGAATACCTCAAATACTATCAGGAACATATTTTATCGCCATTACCATCGATTTTACCCGCCGTGACATCAATCTGTGGAACTCCATCCAGACAAGCTAGCAGTCATGCATTAAAATCCATTGTAAATTTCCTAAAAGAAATGGAACAAAAACCGGTATCAAGGCCGTACCCTTTACTGGTATCCCTACTAAATCTCTAGATGTATCACCTATGTATTTTTGTGCTTTCGGACTTTTAAAATTTGCATTATCCAACAGTCATCCTACAAATCTTACAGGACTCTATAACTGTTCAGGAGGAATGGGATAGAATACCTCTTCTGACATTTTCAAATGCATTATTATCCTGGAAATTACAGTGTCGCAAGATACTTCAGAATAAGGGATATCAAATAGAACATTTCAAACACAATTTTATATAATTTAGTTTTGTGACAACAATATACATCGTCTAAAAAATTTGTGAACAGCCTCTGTGATCGATATTAAATATACAATATGTTCTATGAAAACAGTGCAAACTCCACACTTCCAGATTCGTTATTTGGAATTCCAATATCAAAATTATTTTTCTTTGTAAAGATTATATTAAACAAATAAATTTTATACAATCACACTGTATGCTTAAAGATGACTTGATGACTTGAAAATTTTAACAAAGAAAAGCGTTTCGCAATAAAAATGTACTTTTTTCTACATTCTGCTGTGGTAAGCATACAGTTTATTTTTACAAACGTTTCAAAATCATTTAAAAGGTTTGCCAACAGATGGTACTAGTTGATCAGAGAAATAGAGGATGTAACCTGAAAACTGCATAATGTCCGCACAGCCAGATTCATTTTGTCGAATACCGATATTCCAAATTTTTGTGTGTGAGCACTAAAGAAATAAATTTATACTATCATACTGGATGTTTAAAGATGTCTTGATGATCTTAAAAATACAGCATATAAAAAAGCATCAGGGAGGTTATTTTCCCTAGCCTTATAAATAGATATAAATTTTTAAACATTTGGTACTAGTCGATATGAAAATATAGAGTATGCGATCAAAACCGCATAAAGAGTGCACAGACAGATTAGTTTCTTGGAATACCAGAATTCTCCTTGTGACCATTACATTAAACAAAGTAAATTTTACTATAATAGGGGATGTTTAAAGGTGACTTTAGAATTTGAAAAATTAATAAAATAAAATTGAAGGCAAAATGGAAGATTTATACTCTCTGCTTAGGTTATCAGGGAGTTTATTTTTCACCAACTTTCAAAATTAACTGCTGAGTTTGTAGACAC
>CM063497.1:105736717-105759217 GCA_032207245.1 Pardosa pseudoannulata | reverse complement strand
GTAAATTCATTTTTATTAGAATTGGAATGAAAGCATAGATATTCTTTCATTTGTAATAAACTTTATCTTTTCTATAAAAAGAAATAAAATTAATTATTTGACGACATATTTTTAAAGAAATATACATAGAACAATAAAGTAATTGGTAATATTTATTTATTTATTTATGTGCACGGTTTTACACAAAACATGAGGTGTTTAGTCCTCTCTGTAAATAGAACTGTTTGGTCAATTTCGATTTCATTTATTTTTTCACATGCGTTTGCGATTACGTTGTAAAAATCTAGTTCACTCCCTCATCACTGGAAAAGTAAATGAAGTAATGGAGGTAGTAGTTGCATAATTCTTATCAGATAATAAATAATACTCACTTCCTGCGGCTAACGAAAAAGGTTTAATAACCATCCAATAACACGGTGGGAGGAGATATTTATATCTACACTCGGTAAAATTTAGTTCACTCCCTCGTCACTGGGGAAGTAAATGAAGCAACGGAGGTAGTAATTCCATAATTCTTATCAGATAATATATAATACTCACTCGTACGGCCCAACCAAAAAGAGTTATAACCACCAAACCCAACGTGGGAGGAGATATTTATATCTACACTCGGTAAAATTTAGTTCACTCCCTCGTCACTGGGGAAGTAAATGAAGCAATGAAGGTAGTAATTCCATAATTCTTATCAGATAATAGATAATACTCACTCCCACGGCCAACGAAAAAGTTTTATAACCACCAAACCCAACGTGGGAGGAGATATTTATATCCACACTCAACAAAATCATTAAAATATTATACAAAAGTAATATTACATAACCCAAAAGTTTATAGACAAACAATATTTTACGAATTACTATTTTTACAAATGCAATATTTTTACTTGTTCTAATTGAAATTAGTTTCCTAATTTTTTGCTCCAGTATGAAAGAAAACACTGATTAATGAAACTAGCACTTATTTATAGGTTTATATTTTCCAAACATAAATTCATTAAAATGGTTTTAAATTATAACGGTTTAAAAACTTGTAAAAATAAATTAATATTCACTCGTGAACTTGCGAGGTTGTGCACAATATATTTTTGTGTTTTGTACTTATGAATCCACCTTGTAACGAATGCTCGTTACATTAAATTTCCAGATACTGACCTATCTAGGACCATGAGAAAAACCGACATAACGTAGAAAAATAGCAAACGTGCCTTTTGTGAGCACTTGAACTAAGCTCTTCTTTACTTAGTGAAAGAACGTTGATTCTTGCGTAATAGGATGTCGAATAGAAGATTGTTTACACGGAGGACCCTCTCAATCATTCTGTTTGAGAAATTCATTATTATGCTGGCGAAGTGTTTCCAATGTTAGTTTCAATGGCATCCCGAAGAAAGGGTCTCACACGACATAAATCCTCTACATTATAAGGGAAGCAGCAATAGTCCCTCTTTTGTTCTTCAAAGGTTTGTCCGAAGACATCGATTAATGATCGGAGAGATTGCTCCCGATTACTGCAAACTTCTCTTGGAATCAGGCTGCTTGCACCTGCCAAGCTAGAGTTCTACAAGCGGTGTCCTCACCACGTGATCAACCAGCTGTCTGATCAGCTGAGATGAAAATTTGCGGTCAGACTACGATATAAAAAGACCAGAGTTCGAGACCCAGAGAGAATTTTTGACCGAATCTCCTGTGAACTCAACGGTCGAGAAAGTAGAGGTGAGCGACGGAGAGTGTCCTACCCCCCCCCTTTTTATCTCTAAACGATTAGGAAGCTGGTTCGTGCAACGATCATCATTTAATATGTATATATTCATCGTGTTCTTCATGTCTTCATCATAACTTCAACATTGTGTTTTATAATAAAGATCTGTAGTCTGTACGTAGGCCTCCGCTATCCTTTTTCCAGTTCACTTAGAGTTGAGTACGCTACAATCTCATTATATCTTTCTTTCATCTTTAAGATGTTTTATTTTCTGCTTATTGTCATTTGTATGCTTGTTGTTAGAAATTTCTTTATTAGAAGGCTTGGCTCATAGAATCCAGTTGCACTATCATCTTGAATTTCTTTAACAAACATAATTAAAAAAAATGTTCCGCCCAGCAGCCATGATGTTGGATCAGCGGCAGCAATTGCTTAATAGTTTTGTAAAGTGTGTTTATTTTGTTACCGTTGAGCGTAGCTAAATCTGAAAAAGAAATTAATAGTGTTCGCTTAGAGCACGGAACCGGCGGGAGGTTTAAATCTGCTGCGAACTAATATACTCTGTTTTTTCTTGATGTTTCTTTAACGTGGATTGTTTAGACGACGTTTGGAGTGAAAATATTCAAAGTCATTGTAGTCAGTAAATTCTTAATTCCTTTAATCATGAATCTTATTGGGTTTTCATTTTTCCAACGCTGATCCAATCTATATATATTTAATTCTATTTAATTTTGTTTATGTATCATGTATCCCCCTCGTTCATATTATTCTTATCTATTTTACTGTGTTAAATTCTTAAATGTTTGTAGTCCTTAATTCTCTATTGTTAGTACTATAATTGCTTTGTAATATCAAATTCTAATCTACAATAAACTATTTGCAAATCCCTTCCCTTTGGTCATTTCTTAATCACAAAGCCCTTAGTTTATATATTTAATTATAATTATACATTCCACTAATTCTTAACATCTCACAAAAATAAATCTTCGTTTACCTTAATTGCGAAAACAAATAAAGTAATGTAGAATATTGACTTCGTGTTACTCGCATATAAAAGTCTACTATATTTTAGATTTAAGGATTTGGTAAAAAAAAGAATTTGAGAGCTACTTTTGTTACAATTTGTATTTACTTAAAGAAAAATAGGATGAATTTGAAATTTTAATATGAAAAGTTAATAAATTGTTTTTATAAATATGAACAAAGCATTGCTTTTATTGTTATCAGAAAATCTTTGTTGAGATTGACATATTTAAAAGGCGAAAACTTCAGCACATTTCTCATAAATCTCTACACTGTTGTATATGACGTATACAATTCTCGTAACATCGATGATATGCTATTACTACCATAGACTTTCAATTCTTTCAAAGCGATGGTTCAACTGGATTCTATGTGGCCAAGCCATCCAATCCAGTGATTTCAAACAGTAAGCATAAAAATGACAACGAGTTTAATATAAAACAGCTAAAAGAGGAAATAATAGATAGAAGACAAGATTCGTGAGTTCATAACACAAAAAACTAGACAATAGAAAGTTTAGGGATAGAAAACACAAAATGATTTTGTGGCCAGGAACATCCGTACTCTACGACGAGAAAAGATTAAGGTCAAGGTAATTGGGTTTACGGAGTACCTAGCGAAGTGGAAAGTCTATAACCATTTTTTCACTTTAACCTCCGAATATAAACAGATCAAAACATCAATTTACGCCTCTAGTCAAAAAGTAAACAAAACAAAAATCTAGTACACAGGGGATAGGGAGGTGGATTCGCGAGTTTATAACACAAAACTAAAGAGTATAAATCTTAGGGATAGAAAAAACACAAAAAATATTTGCGGCCAGGAACATCTGTACAATTATCTGTGAATTTAAGAAAGTTAGTATTTTAAAAATCATAATGATGCTACCATAAATCTACAAGATGATAGATTAACTGTATTTCCTGGGCCGAGTCCTCTAATCCAAAGATCCCTAACAGTAAGCACAAAATGACAACGAGCATAAAATAAACCAGCTAAAAGATGAAAGAGGTAGGGTGGTGTATTCTCGAGTTCAATTAACTCAAAACTAAAGAGTAGAAAATCTTAGAGATAGAAAAAAAAACACAAAAAAATAATTTGCGGCAAGGAACATCTATACAATTTTTCAGTGAATTTAAAGAAAGTTATCGGTTTAAAAGTCATAATGCTGCTACCATAGATCTACAAGACCTACAAGATGATAGATCAACTGGATTTCTTGGGCCGAGAACGCTAATCTAGAGAGTTCTTTAAATGAACACAAAAATGGAGGTGAGCAGAAAAATAAACTGCTAAAAGAGGAATTGCTACCATAGGAGCTTTTTTTTCTCTGATGAACTACTAGATTTGCAAAACTTTCTGGTGTCAAATAAATTTAAGTACACTTTATGGGCTTGTCGAGAATAACATAGTCTCTTCAGAGTGCAATATTATTTCCTTGAAGATCTATGATTTTTTTTTAAGTATCCAGTTAAACCCACAACAATTATTGTTCTAATAGTTTAAAATCCTTGTTAAGTGGAGAAATGCTGCATGCTTCCCTCTAAAGGTGATGGATAATCTACACGTGGTATGAGTGGATTATTATTTTCAGACCGTCATTTCCTCTCTATCCGCATAATCTAATTTCTTTTATTTAGATATCGAAACCTGAAACTCATGAAGATAATACTTGGATTCGATTTGTCCTTCCTTGGTCAATATATGAATTGAACAAAGTTAGCATTTTAAAAATCATAATGCTGCTACCACACAAGACCTACAAGACCTACAAGATGATGGATCAACTGGATCTCCTAGGTCGAACCTTCTATAAATAAACACAAAAATGAAGGTGAGGAGAAAAATAAACAGCTAAAAGGGGAATTGGTACCACAGGAGCTTTTTTTCTCTGATGAACGACTATGAATTTGCGCAAAACTTTCTGGTGTCAAATAATTTTAAGATCTCGTTCTGGCTTATTGGAGAATAATATAGCCTCTCCAGAATACAATATTATTTCCTTGAAGATCTAGAATTTTTATTAAGTGTCGAGTTAAACCTACAAAAATACTGCAAAATTTATTGTTCTAATAGTTTAAAGTGCTCGTTAAGTGGAGAAATGCTAAATGCTTCCTTCTAAAGGTGATGGATAATCTACACGTGATATGAGTGGATTATTTTTTCAGACCGTTATTTCCTCTCTAGCCGCTTAATCTAATTTCTATTATTTTAGATATCGAAACCTGAAACTCATGAAGATAATACTTGGTCACTTCGTTCCTGGTCGAGTCGTCCTTCCATGGTTAATCCATTAATTGAACAAAGTTAGCATTTTAAAAATCATAATGTTGCTACCATAGACCTACAAGACCTACAAGATGATACATCAACTGGATTTCCTGGGCCGAGCCCTCTATAAATAAACACAAAAATGTAGGTGAGCAGAAAAATAAACAGCTAAAAGGGGAAATTGCTACCATAGGAGAATTTTCTTTTCTCTGATGAACTACTAGATTTGCAAAACTTTCTGGTGTCAAATAATTTTAAGGACACTTTATGGCTTATCGCAGAATAACATAGCCTCTTCAAAATACAATATCATTTCTTTGAAGATCTAGAATTTTTATAAAGTGTCCAGTTAAACCCGCAAAAATACTGCAATATTTATTGTTCTAATAGTTTAAAGTCCTTGTTAAGTGGAGAAATGCTACATGCTTTCCTTCTAAAGGTGATGGATAATCAACACGTGATATGAGTGGATTATTTTTGTCAGACCGTCATTTCCTCTTTAGACGCATAATCTAATTTCTATTATTTTTAGATTTCAAAACCTAAAACTCATGAAGGTATACTTGAAATTTGACAAGTAATTTTGCTTTCGCAGAAACCTAAATGTTTTCCATGGACTCTCGACACGACGGGGAGGATCTTTAGAAGTAATCTCAGTCAGTGTTTTTGGCGAAGGTGGGTTATCTTCCTGAAGCGTGTGTAGGATGGCTTTAGACACCATAGTGGCATGTTTCGCTCACCCGCGCTTCAAATGGCTTTCCGATGATTTGGTCAATATGGAATTCTGTCAAGTGGGATATTTCACGCCTTTAACAATATTCCTAAAACTTTAATATAGCCACCTCATTCTACCAAGATATATACATTTTATATTAAAAAAATTGGTAGCTTCACTTATACCTTAGTGCTTATGGAGCCCCCCCCCCCGCCCGCTCAATCTACAGTGTAATTGTCACTTTTATTCTCATTCACGTATATCCTGGGTGATAAAATATCCTTATTTTCTTTCACATATTCTTTCCTTGAAAAACGTTTTAAAATACATCATACATACTTTGCTCACTGAAATGCGATTTTTGAGCATCAAGCAGTCAAAATTTAAATAATAAATATCATGTTTAGAAGTAAAAACTTAACATCTATTATAAATATCATGTTTATCACACACAAACACACACATTACAAATGTGTATACATTTATATACACATATACAAATTTTATATATACCGGGTGTCCCATAATTAAACTGACAGTGCCCACAGTGTTCTGTAGCGCGATCTATTTGCGAGAATACGCCACATTTTGTACGTAGATTAAAAATAGACGGGGATTCAGCTAAAAAACAAATTAGTTCCAAAAATCCCCGCTAGAGGATTATTTGGAGCTGTGTTATAGAAAATAAAGTGTTAACAAATTCAAATCAATACTTAAATTAATTTCTTAATTTTGCCAATGGATGTTACGTGAAATTTGAATTTAAAAAACTTCTTCTTTCTGCTCAGCGTACGTGATTTTCCAGATCACGAGACTTTATCGGTACTTATGTAGATTTTACGCTTTTTTTAAAATTGTTGCCATATTGCACTTGAACTAAATCAGAAAATATACATAATAAAGGTAATTTTATTCCGTATTAATTTAGATTTGTTAACAATCTATAATCTATAACACAGCGCTAAATGTTCCCCTAGCGGTGACTTTTAGAAATAATTTATTTTTTCGCAGAATCCTTCGTCCCCCGTCTTGTTTAATCTTCCTACAAAATGCGGCGTCATTCTCGCAAATAGATCGCGCTACAGAACACTGTGAGCACTGTTAGTTTAATTATGGCCACCCGGTATATGTAATGCAGCATTTTTAAATGACTGTTTACATTTGATATTTGCCCCTATTCTTTTAACTTGGCTACTGAGGAAGAGAAGGCTAAGAATCTAGATTATTTCAGAAAATTGCAGTCGGGCCGTTTTATAAAAAGAATAGGCAGAGTTCGTAGAGAAACACACTTTATTCATTAGCTGCTAAAAATGAAATCTTTGTCAGTCAAAGGCAGATAAGAGAATGATACGAAAAACAAATTGCCCGAACCGAAACGTACGCCAGAACGAGACAGATAGAAGTTTCCCAAGGGATAAAAAACTTTGTCAGCCAATTTAACTGTTAGATCAGGGAAATAACTGAGCCATGTGCGGAAGATATCTGGAAAATGTGTTGAAAGGGCAGGAAATTGACATTTGTTGCACTTAAAGCTTTCGAAAATGGGTTGGAAGAATTTTAAGTCGAGGACAATCCTTTGATTGAGACATTTTGTAGCTGGGAAAAGAAATTTTAAGGAATCAGAATGGGACAGAGGAGGTGTTTTAAGAAATATTAATGTGGAATTATTTTGATTTATCACACAAACACACACACACACGCACGCACATGTTTGTGTGCGTGTGTGTATATTTAAAAACCTGTTTATTTGATTATATTACAATCGAAAACATGAAAATGAAACAATTTATTTAAGTGAACAAAATTTTAAAGCTTAAATATTTTCCTAAATCTTAATAGCCAACTTTTAAATTTACGGTAAATTAATCTATATTTTACGTATAGAATCGAATTTACTAATTTTATTACAATTCTAAGTACTAGGAATTATTTATTTTCAAAGAAATGTCACATTTAAAACTGAGAAAAAGTACAAATGTGAAGTGTTGTTTTCTAAATACTTTTATTCAGCTTTAAATAGAATTTTCAAAGTTATATTTTTCAACTTCATTTCCTGCTGACAGTGATATATCTATCGAGACAGATGTCTCTTCGAATTTTTTACAGAGATTCGATTCAAATAATCGAGTGTTTTATAAGCAATAGCTAAAATGCTATAGACATCCATTTCACGCTTGAAAGATCCACAAAACTATAAATAACATTATTGAAGTAAAGCTGCATATGAAAATATGAAAAAAATATGGAAGTTAAATTTTAACTGTTGAAAAAAATTATCTTTGAATTACACTGATAGCATTGCAAACGTGAAAATCTTCACAAATATATTTACAATTATAAATATGTAGACACATTTATTTGAAAAAAATTATATATAAATAGCTCGTTATATATATATATATATATATATATATATATATATATATACAATCAAATATATTTAAAATTATAAATAGATAGAAACATTTATTTAGTAATAATTATAAATAGATAGCTCGTTTCTTAATTAAATACACTAAGATGAATTTATAACTCAATTATGAATCAAATTCTAATTGAATATCATTTCTTTATACCTTTCACAAAGAGTCGCTTAGTTTGCAAACAAAATACACAGCATTTATATATATATATATATGTATATATATATATATATATATATATATATAGGCATTTTCCTTTTCAAAGGTTCCACTGTTATGATTATTTGAAAGGGACTACATTTCAAACTTAATAGAGTTAATTAAACCATAATGTTAAGCATTCTGTGCATATCAAGGTTGAACGTGATCATAATGGAGATTGTATATATATATATATATATATATATATATATATATATATATATATATATATATATATACATCATTAATTAAAACGCTTGGCCAAATTCAAGTTCATTTATTTTTTAATTGTAAAATCTAGTTCACTCCCTCATCACTGGAAAAGTAAATGAAGTAATGGAGGTAGTAGTTGCATAATTCTTATCAGATAATAAATAATACTTCCTGCGGCTAACGAAAAAGGTTTATAACCATCCAATAACACGGTGGGAGGAGATAATATATATATATATATATATATATATATATAGGTGAGCGACGCAGAGTGTCCTCTCCCTCCTTTTTTTTATCTCTAATATATAATCTCATTATATCTTTCTTTCATCTTTAAGCTGTTTTATTTTCTGTATATATATATATATATATATATATAATAGTGTTCACTTAGAGCACGGAGCCGGCGGGAGGTTTAAATCTGCTACTATAAATAAATAGACACATTTATTTAGTAATATTTATAAATAGATATCTTGTTTATTAATTAAATACAATAATCTAAACTAAATTATTCAAAACAAAATCAAATATATTTTTAGTTTTAAATAGATAGAAAATTTATTTAACAATAATTTTAAATAGATAGCACGTTTCTCAGTTAAATACAGGTATATAAACTTAATTATTCAAAACATGTTGCGCAATCAAATATATTTATATTTACATAAATATAGAGATACTTATTTAGTAATAATTAAAAATAGATAGCACGTTTCTTAGTTAAATACAGTAATGTAAAACACATTATTCAAAACATGTTGCGCAATGAAGTAGATTTATAATCATAAATAGGTAGATAAATTTATTGAGTAATAATTATTAATATATAGCTCGTTTCTTAATAAAATACAATAATGTAAACTAAATTATTCAAAACATGTTGCGGAATAAAATATATTTTTAATTAAAAATAGATACACACATTTATTTAGTAATAATTATAAATAGCTATTTCGTTTCTTAATTAAATACAGTAATGTAAATTAAATTAATCAAAGCATGTTGTGGAATCAAATATAGTTAAAATTTTAAATACATAGACACATTTGTTTAGTAATAATTATAAATAGATAGCTCGCATCTTAATTAAATACTGTAATGTAAACTAAATTATTCAAAACAAGTTGCACAATCAAATATGTTAAACCAAATCTTCAATGATGAATTTATAACTCAATTATGAATCAAATTCTAATTGAATATCATTTCTTTATACCTTTCACAAAGAGTCGCTTAGTTTGCAAACAAAATACACAGCATTAAGTTTTAGCATTTATTCAATAAGCGGTACCACACTATAAATTAAATGTATAGGCATTTTCCTTTTCAAAGGTTCCACTGTTATGATTATTTGAAAAGGACTACATTTCAAACTTAATAGAGTTAATTAAACCATAATGTTAAGTATTCTGTGCATATGAAGGTTGAAAGTGATCATAAGGCAGATTCCGTAAACCGATAAAAGATATTTCGTTTTCTATTTAGAAATACATCATTAATTAAAACATGTATTGTGCTACTTAATTAAGACTGAGAAATTTCTCTTTTTATTGGAACTATATTTGTATAATTATAAGCATAAAATTTATAAGTACTCAATAAGAATGGGTTTGCTCATATAAATTTCAGATATACATCAAAACTTATGATATTAAAGAATTGAAATAAGGTAATTTCCTATAATATTCTTATAATTTTGTTATTTTAGTTGAGAGAGTTTCGGTTAAAGAGAGAGAGAAACTAAAATAACAAAATTATAAGAATATTATAGAAAACTACCATATTTCAGTTCTTTAAATATATAAAATATTTGCGGCCAGGAACATCGGTTAACTCAAAACTAAAGAGTAGAAATCTTAGAGATAGAAAAAAAACACAAAAAAATAATTTGCGAACTATATCTAAACTTTTCTTTGTGTTGGTTGAGTTCAGTGAATTTAAGAAAGTTATCGGTTTAAAAGTCATAATGCTGCTACCATAGATCTACAGTGAAATTTCAACTGGATTTCTTGGGCCGAGAACGCTATGGCTTGTCGAGAATAACATAGTCTCGTATATATATATATATATATTATATATGTATATATATATGTAATATATATATATATATATTATATATATATATATATATATATATATATATATATATATTATATATATATATATATATATATATATATATATATATATATGCATATACATATACATATATATCAAATCAACTATTTTAAGGAATTAATGTTATTTAACGTATATAATTTGAGTTTAAAAATGCGAAGTAAATTTTTCTCAGACATTTAATCCTAAATGCGGCTTGATTATTTATTTAGCGCACCCTTCTAAAAAATTCCGTATTCTCCTCCGTAGAATTACTTCTTTTAACAAATTCTGAAAGTCATTAAATTTCGGACTTTTAATCCTAGTAAATTGAGATTACGCTTTCTGTTGAGCTTAGTGAAAGTAAACTGCAACTCTCAGACATCATTAAAATTTCAGACATTAATTTAATTATTTAAAAGAATAAGAATTCTTTGTATAAAAGAAATCCAAGAGTTTTTTATGTTCTTGCTCTTAGTTATTTACAGTGTATCTAATCAAAATTATGCTAAAATTTATTTAGTGTTTATGAAATATAAAAATTTGTAAATTTTGATTAGATTAAAGATGATTTGCAAAACTTTCTGGTGTCAAATAATTTTAAGATCTCGTATATATATATATATATATATAATTGCTACCATAGGAGAATTTTCTTTTATATATATATACATACATATATATATATATTTTGGAGAAATGCTACATGCTTCCTTCATATATATATTTTAGATTTCAAAACCTAAAACTCAATATATATATATATATATATATATTATATATATATATATATATATATATATATATATATATATTATATATATATATATATATATATCATGGACTCGACACGACGGGGAGGATCTTTAGATATATATATATCCGATGATTTGGTCAATATGGAATTCTGTCAAGTGGGATATTTCACGCCTTTTATATGCTTATGGAGCTCAATCTACAGTGTAATTGTCACTTTTATTCTCATTATAATAATTAAACTGACAGTGCCCACAGTGTTCTGTATATATATATAGACGGGGGATTCAGCTAAAAAACCAAATTAGTTCCAAAAATCCCCGCTAGATATATATATATATATTAAAAAACTTCTTCTTCTGCTCAGCGTACGTGATTTTCCAATATATATATATATATATATATATATTATATATATATATATATATATATATATATATATATATATACATATATACATAACGAGACTTTATCGGTACTTATGTAGATTTTACGCTTTTTTAAAATTGTTGAAATAATTTATTTTTTCCGCGGAATCCTTCGTCCCCCGTCTTTATATATATATATATATATGGCCACCCGGTATATGTAATGCAGCATATGTGTGTGTGTGTGTGTGTGTGTGTGTGTGTGTGTGAGTGTGGTCTAAAATAAACTTCCCCTACGAATGAACCCGTAGTGGCCGAACCGTGCAACTAACATAAATGAAAGTTTAGATATAGTTATTTAAACGCACTGGTTCCAGATTGGGATAATGTAAAACAATAAACTTTTTACAATTATGGTTACAGTGACAAAATCCCGAAAGTTTTGAATGGGAACACATTGTGTGAGAAATTGTTGAGAACATGGAATAACTTTAAATGGTGTTGGTTCGAGACACGCATTACGTAAATTGGCTGTGTAAAGCATTTGAAAAAGAAGTTCATCGTAAAGAACCAATCACAGTAAAAGGGAAGGTGTATTCATGCACTTTGTTTAATGAACTGGGATAGGCAGTAGAAGCAACAATCACAGCATATTCTTGCAAAGCACTGCTTGTGAAGTATGTTTCTTCAGGTCCATGCTAATCTATCTCGTTCCGTACATCAATACAACTTCCCTTTTATTGTGAGTGTGCTCTTCTTTGTAAATGTTTTACTCCACTAATTTACGTCTTACGTGTTTTGTTCCTACGCGGTTTAAGGTTTTCCTATGCTCTGGTCAATTTACATACTAAAAAATAGGTGTTGGCATTCAAAAGTTTCAATATTTTGTAACTGTAATCGTAACTGTGAGAAGTTTATTGTTTTAAATTATCATAATCTGGACCCTATGCATTCAAATAATAATATTCAAACTTTTATTTCGATTGGTTGAACGGTTCGACCCTTATGGACTCATATATAGGCGAAGTTTTTTTCAGACCTTAAAATGGGAGAGAGGAGGTTTTTTAAGAAATATTAATGTGACACACACACACACACGATGTCTCTTCGAATTTTTTACAGAGATTATATATATATATATATATATATATATATATATTTAATTTTAACCCTTAAAAAAATTATCGTTTTTATCGTCTTATTGCTCTTTTCGTCCTAGGAACTGCGTATATGATCTTAAAAAGACAACGTTATGTCCATTTCAAATTAATTCCCTGTGACTATTCCCAGTGAATTATTACCCACTTTAGGTTCTATGAAAATTTTAAAGATGAAATGAAAGATTAAAAAATTGTATTGTATGCTATAAATACATTTTGTAAAAATATTGTCTGAGAAGATATATTTTTTTTGTTTAAGAAAATCTCGTATTTTAATTCTAATTAATTTGTTAATACATTTTTATGTCTTGAATAATTTGTGTTATAACATTATACATTCTCATTATTCAAATAAATTAAACATTGAATGTAATGAAGATTTTTCATGTCCCTTCATTACATATTTCCCTCGTGGGGTAGATATATTTTAAACTATATTTTGCGCCTTTTTTCGCATATGGCCCTTTGCAGGTGCAGGTTTAGTTTTTCTCACGAATGCAGCCTGTCTTTTCAAAGAGAGCCACCCCCGATCTGGGATTAAGTTTCGGACCGAGCGTCCAATTCTGGCCACCTGCATCCGTCGACCTTAAGCCTTTCGTCCATAATTTTGCGCCCATCAGATCATATTCTGACAGTTGTGCAGACGTTACTTTCGGATTGCGATAAGTAGCCGCGCCTGTGAAGGGTACCGCGTTGTGGTGTGTTGCCAAGCTCCGCTCCGCATCGTTTATGGGCGAATTTTCATCACTGGAGTTGCGCCTCACTGCGATTGGGTTTTTGATCTCCGCGCGCCTTCTCTCGACGTTTCATTGGTCAGAGCCGCGATAGCCTGTCGCTCTCCCTCCGAGCGTGGGGTTTTCTTGGCGCCTGGCAACTCTCTTGCTGGCTGTGTTTCGGCGCTTTTGGCGTGAGCGCAGCCTAGAAGTTCTGATAATTTTTGAGAGACGGGGTGACACACACAGAGATGACATTTTTAACATCTTGCTGACGCGTTTTTGGATCGGAAAAAAGTTTCCGTGGGAGCCACCTCGATCTTTGGCTAACCTAAGCATTCTGCCTTTGTTTTTATTTTTCTGCGACTTGCCTGAGGTTATTTTTCCATCTGCACATTAATCGCCGTAATGTTTTAAAGTTTACACAACGCATCTACTAACCCACTACTGGATCATGGCAGAAGTGGACGATGTTTTTGTAGAGTATAAAGTGAAGAAAATTGTTTGATCGAATTCCAAAAATAAAGAATGTCTCTGCAACTCAGCATCTGATTTTTTTACCTGAGGTGACTCTTAAAATAAAACCTACAACTACTCATCAATCAGTCTACATACAGCCACCTTCCTCTATATGGAGCTCCCACTTCACTATATTGAATGTTTTAAAATTTTAAATTTTACGTCCCTTATCTATTTAAAAATTGTAGTAATCTGGTAGATAAGGATAAGAAAGTAATTCTGTTAATTCCCTTTTGTATATCTTTTTTTTTTGTAATAACTAACCAATAATCATTATCGAATTCGACAAATATTATCACCGTTAAAGGAGAAACAAAGACATCTTGCTAAACATTGTAAATTTTAGTAAAGATTCACCAGAAATTTATTTCAGGATACAATTACAATTACTTTGTTTAATTACGATTAAAATATCATTACACTTACATAATCACTTAAATAAGTAAACGTATATGTGTATATATTTGAAAATATCTTTACCGTATCGTTAAAGGCAATACTCAGGTGCACCAACTCTAACAAATAATATATAATTTAATGGAGATCCGACATTTAAGGCTAGATTCAGTAACCAGCCAGTGCATAAATCTTGCATGCAAGTTGGTATTCACTTATAAATGGAGACATGAATTTCCTGGTAATAAATTGGTCACTTAAATGGTGGTGACTGAGTGATAACATTTGTGTTTGAAATGATAATAAATTGAAATCAACAAGGAATGTTTAGGGTATATGGATAAATAATTTCGTATTTTCATGATTTAGAGTATATCAGTCGAATGAATAAAATTATTACAATAAACTGCTTGAGTGCAACATTTATTATAACTTATATTAAAACACAGGCTATGTGGTATATGTAATTAAAAATTATCCATACTCGCAATGTATGATATATATTTTTATTACTATTCGTTATAATTTAAAAATAAAAAAAAACTTTTACCTTTAAATAGGAATATTACTATTAGTAAAACTAAATAACTTAATTATAATTATAATGATTGAAATGATTTAAACTAGACCTTCAATTTTAGTGTAAATAATATTACATAGTATTTTTTTTTTAATTTAGTAAAAATAGAGTAAATTAATACAATAATAGTAAAATTGAGTTTGTTAATCTAAAAATACATGATCTTTTATGACTGTTTGTACATCTGCGACTGAAAGTTTTCTTCCATCCTGTGTATTAAAGTTCAAATTTATCTGAAACTCGGATCAAGGGTAGATCACCTGTGGCTCAATTCTCCCCTTTTCGTTACGTACCGAAATCGTTTACTCAACGAACAATTTTACCGACAGTTTCAACGAACATTCGACCGAAAGCGATTCCCCCCGTTTCGTTGCAAATCTTCGTTCACGCTTGTTCGCTAAAACGAGTTTGGGGTCGAGGCTTCGTTTTTCAACCAATCATATTCCCAGTTCATTCCCAGTCCCATTTCCCAGAAAGTTTGAGCGGATTATTTGTAAGCAAAAGCACATGTGTATAGAGCAATAAGCTCTCTAGCTAGTTAGTGTTAAAAAAAAAATTATTGGAAATAATGAAAAAATGTTGAACGCTAAATTAACTCTGGATTTTACTGCAAATGATAAAGAAGAATTGTACAATGCATTAACAAATCTACTAAATGCCGATGGATTGGAACCTATCAAATCGATATCAAAATGGAAAAAAGTATATTTCTACATACTATATTTTGACAATATTAATTTATTAAATCATAAAATAGTCAAACTAAAGTTTGTTGCATGAGTGATTCTAATTTGAAAAAAAAAATTCTGTATTTTAGACAAAATTTTCGGAACTTTATACAAATTTCTCTAAAAAACCTTAATCGGAAACAGTAATACAAACTAAATTATTCAAAATATGTTGCGTTAAAATAAAAGATATTAATAAAGGGAATTTTCAGATGTCGGTATTAGAGCTGGGCTATATCTGAGTTTTAATATTGTGATATAACATTCCTCAATTATAGATATTTCGATATATTAATATGTATTAATTCGTATATTACTTCCTTATGGAGTCTTAAATATATGCATGTTCTGTATAAAATTCAATCACAAGCATATATAAATGTGTGTTTATTATCCAGGAAGAAAACATTCAATTTCTTAATTTAACATATTATACATGAATTTATATATTTATATATTGTTTTAAAAAATGCAAATCTATCTCTTGTATATCTGATCTAGCATGCATATTATTCAAAAGTTTCCCAAAATTAAAAAAGTTAATCAAATAACACAAGAAATGTTTTTACTTGATTCATGGCAGAAAAAAATGTGACAAGGCAATAAAGAAAGAAATGATAAGAAAAGAAAGATAGAAAAGTTTGATTATCTTCAAAATCATATATAAATATTATTTGAGGTAAAAGATGGTCTTTTTTTTAGTTTTCAGAAAAAAAACTTGTTTATTACAATTTTCAGTACAAACCCACATAAAATTTCATATCAGAAACACACTTGATTTATTGCTTGTTAGAAGCATTGTTTTAATTTCGTTGAAAGAGCAAAATACATTTACAATTGTTAGATTTTATATCATCATTAAAATATTTATCAAAATACAGAATTGCAAACATAAAGAGCTACTTATTCTCATTTTATCTAATTTAAAAGTTTTGAAAAATGTTTTATATATATAACATAAAAATAATAAATATAAATAGTTTAATCTTTATAGTTTCAGTTTCTAAATGCAATGCTGTGTAATGTGTCTCACACTGATTGTATAATATTTTGTGGTACTTTTTATTGACAGAAAAATTACACTTAATCATTATCAAAGTCTTAGCATTTATTCAATAAGCGGTACCACACTATAAATTAAATGTATATATATATATATATATATATATATATATATATCCGTGAACCAATAAAATATATTTCGTTTTCTGCTAAGAAATACATCATTAATTAAAACATGTATTGTTTTATTTATTTAAGACTGAGAAATTTCTCTTTTTGTTCGAAGAACGTATATTTCAATAATTATAAGCATAACATTTTATAAGTAAACTTTAAAAATGTGTTATAAATTTTAGACATACATTAAAACATATGACATTTAAATAATTGAAATACAGTATTTTCCAATAATATTCTCATAATTTTGTTATTTTATTTTCTATACTTCTCTCTCTTTAATTCTCTATTGTATTATATATATATATATATATATATATATATATATATATATATATATATATATATATATATATATATATATAGATATATATATATTATATATATATATATATATATATATATATATATATATATATATATATATATATATATATATATATATATATATATATATATATATATATATATATATATATATATATATATTATGTATATATATGTATATATATATTATATATATATAATATATATATATATATATATATATATATATATATATATATATATATATATATATATATATATATATATATATATATGTATATATATGTATATATATGTATATATATATTATATATATATGTATATATATATATATATATATATATATATATATATATATATATATATATATATATATATATATATATATATATATATATATATATATATATATATATATATATATATATATATATATATATATATATATATATATATTGAAAAAAGGAATCCAATTTAAAATTTCATAACAATATACTTTAATAATGTTGTATAAACAATAGAAATATGAAGTTTGATTTAATCCCAGATCACAGCTCTGCCCAATTGCTCTGTGGTAGGAGCCTGTAGCATAAAATGCTAAAGCACAAATAATCTGGAATTTAAATAATTTATTTTACAATGCATAAAGCACAAGTACTAATATGTATTGTTCTTTTCCAAATATTTATTTAAAACTAGCATAGCTAATTTATAATAAGAAAAATTAAGTTATCACATACTATTAAATGAAATTTATTTAGATTACACTGTAAAATTTCAATATCTTAAATATTTTACACTAGCAACAAAAGTCTAGTCTAGAAGATTTTGATTCTAAAATGTATTTAAAGTTAATTTTTTTCTAAAATGATAAATGATATTTTTGTTGAACTACTGCGTACGTTAAAAACATAATAAGATTGAAATAAAATTATTGTGGAACAGTATAAAAGGAATAACTTTATTTAAATAAATTTAAATTAATTAAAAAACACACCTTAGTTTCAGTTGAAAGTGCTGCATGCACACTAGACAATCTTTCAATTCATGGTTGAGTTTGTTACAAAAATTGACCACTAAATATTTTGGAAATCTATATAAATGAATAAAATACTTATTTGCCAACGAAAATGCATCAGTTCTCTTTTTAAATGTCCTCTCATTTCTTAAACTTTATCTGCTAATTTCATTCTGCAAGAAAGAAGCTGCTATATAGGTAGCCATGTCATAAACGATCACCGACGACCGGTAACGACAGGGTAATGTTTTCGTTCAGTAGACGAACGAATAGCTACCCGTAACGAACAGAAATCTTTCGTTGCGGAGGGGAGAATCGCTCTTTTTCAGTCTTTTCGGTAAATGACGTCACAACTACCACGTGACCGGTTCTCGGCGAAGTTCGTTAGGGTAACGAAGTGGGGAGAATCGAGCCACTGGTGCATATGGCTTCACAGAGTCAGGGTGGATTCAGAATACATTATTGGAATCTTTGATGGGACATTTACTTAAACAAGTGGATTACCTGGAAAAACCCATTCTTTTGATATTCAATGTTCACTTAGCATATAAGACAGTAAAACAAGTGATGGACAAAATAATTACTACCAACTGCCTCCCATCAAACTGAAGCCATATCCTGAAGCCTTTGGATGTCGAAGCTATCCCTACAGCCTTTGGATGCCCGTATATATATATATATATATATATATATACACGGAGAACAGTCTTATATATATATATATGTATATATATATATATATATATATATATATATATATATATATATATATATATATATATATATATATATATATATATATAATCTCTAATTCTTACTTGCTTGCTTGCTCCCATCTCATATCTCCCTATGGAATACTTTATGGGCGAAAATACCTTTTTCAATATCCTCTATCTATCTTTACCCATCTGAGTGAAATGATCCCAGAAACACCGTTAAGACCTCGTATTTGTTAGTCCCTTCCGTTTTTGCTCGTAGGCCGTACGGGCACAGCTTTAGTGCCTTCACTGATTTGCCCGTACGGCGTACGGGCAATCTGATTTCTATTTCGACTGCACTGTTTCGGCCGTATTTTTTCCCATTTTAGTAACAAATTATTCGTTTAGATGTCCAGTAAATGATAGTTTGCAGTTTATTGTATTTTCTATTCTGATTGGTTCAAAAGAGTGGGTTTTTTCGCATGCTTTGTATCAGAAGACGAAATGTTATCTTTTAGTGTATAGCTTTCTGGTTATATTTTACTAACCATCTGATATTTTTTTTTGATGTAAGAGTTGAATAATATATTTTTACTTTCAAATAATGGATAGTTCAGAGCGTATAGAGCTAATTTCTTGTGATTCAAACTGTGACTCGGAATCAGAAAAGGAATTATCTGTAAATGATTGTAGCGAAAATTTACTAGATGACCTGGATAGTAGTGACTCTGATAGCAGTATAGATGGAATCAGTCAAGCAAGACAATTTTTTGAAATTAATTGTAATAATCCTTCGGACAATCTTCCTAGATTTGCTTTTAATGTAATTCCAAAAATTAACTTTGGACATCGATGAGACTACAGGTAAACACTAGTTCTATGATGCTTTAATAGAAAGAAAAAAGTTGTAATAAATGCTTAAAAATATTAGAAATGTTAATTTCAATAACATATCTTTTTTTAATAATGTAAAATAAACAAAATTCAATGAAAAAATGTGACTTTTTTTTACCAAATTCTGGAAAAAAATGAAACTCTCAAAAGGTTAAAATCTCTAATCCGTCCTTCCTTCCTTCGTTCCTCAGTGGCATGACAGCCCAGGATGGGTCCCAGCCTTCTCTAGAATTCCATACCAGGTAGTCCTATCTTTGGCTCTGAATTTCCAATTTGAAATTTTGAAGGATCTTATGTCTTTCTCAATGCAGTCTAACCATCTAAGTTTTGGTAGTCCTCTCTTTCGGGTTCCTATTGGTTTGGCCGTAAAAACTTTTTTTGTGGATCTATTGTCATTAAGTCGAACTAGGTTTCCGGCCCATTTTAATCTTTGTAAGTTAATAAAATTAATTATATATGGGTTTTTATATGTTCTGTATAATTCAATATTTGTTTTCTTCTCCATGTATTATTTACATTAATTCCCCCCAAAATACTTCTCAATATCTTTCTCTCAAAAACTTCTAGGGTTTCCTTGTCTCTTTCTGTCAATGCCCAGGTTTCAGCTGAGTAAGTCAAAACAGGTCTTATTAGGCATTTATACAATATTATTTTAGTCAATCTTTTAATGTACTTAGACTTTAAATATTTCTTTAATCCAAAAAAAAACATCGATTAGCAGCAGTAATTCTGCTATGAATTTCAACAGATCTGTTTAAATTTTGTGTATTAATTTCCGAACCTAGGTATAAAATCTCTAATACCCACGAGAAACGAAAATTTCATAATAGCCTAAAATCAATTTCTGTGAAGTTCATTACTCCCGTTTTTCAAATGTTTTTGCCATTTGTGATTAATCATGGCATGAAATCTTGGTATTGTACCAAATATCGTAAAGAGTATATAGCCATTAACCTCTTTATTCTTTCTGCGATTAGATATTGGATATGACTTCATTTCCTCTTCTGTCCCCACAGTGTCTTCATTGTTCCTGACAGGAAACCCTCTGAATGTTCCAGGGGCAATCTTAAACCTTTTAGTGTAAAAGAAAGTTTCAATCTAATAGAAGTGGAGTTATTTTGACCACATAAACAGAAAATAAACTTTATCGATAGGGGAAAAGGATCTTGAAATTAGATACTTTTTGACAAAAAATAGAAAATGAGTTTTTGTTTTTAAAAGTCTAGCTGGACATGTACTTCATAATCAAATCAAATTTTTCAATCGAGGAATAATTTTAATCCATTGAAAAGGGATTTTGTTTTGTTGTAATCCTTGCTTTGAATCCTAAATTTCATATTCTTCAGGGATATCATAATTTTTAGATGCCTTACATTATACAAAATATCCTTAACTTTTCAACATCATCTATTACATTTTATAATAAAAATAAATTCTCAAAATGTGAAATGAATTGCCGATTTACAGATGGTTAAAATGAAATGACATTAAAAAGTACTGAAAAAGCACAAAAATCTCGTGTAAATAAATATTTTTCTCAATTATTTTAAATAAACATGTATGCAACTAGCCTATAGCACTTCATATGACGGGATGAGTAATTTTTTAAATTTTCCAGCATTGTAAAGATATATATATATATATATATATATATACTTTTAATTTTTTGGCTGAGAATGTATATATATATATATATATATATATATATATATATATATATATATATATATATAGTATATATATATATATATATATATATATATATATATATATATATATATATATACATATATTATATATATATATATATATCTATATATATATATGTATACATATATATATGTATATATATATATATATATATGTATATATATATATGTATATATATATATATGTATATATATAATGTATACATATATATATATCATGTGTTGCCATTCGAAAATTTCGAAATTTAGTTACTGTAACACGTAACTGTCAGATGATTAAATTTAAAATTATTACATATGTGCCTAATCTATTATTTAAGCCAAATATAAAAGAAAATTATTTACGTAATATCTAAGTATGGTGATAAAACTTATGAAAATAGTGCAGATGATATTTAAATAATTGAAAAAAAGAAATGATTAAATGAGATGGTTACAGGAATGACGTCATAATACTAGAAAAATGTTATTACTTTCATCTATTTATTATGTGATAAATTGATAAATTTAATAGCCTGCTCTTAATATGGAGAATGATATAATGACATTAAACACTCAAAAATGGTAAAGGAATATATTTTGAGAGTTTTAAAGAATACAGTATTTTTCGATGTGATATGAACCATTTTTATACTAATTTATTCTAGAATTGGATGGTTAATTTGGGAGAAGATAATCACTTCATGTAATCGAGGACAGACGGCAGATAACTTAGGCTAGTATTATACAAGGGATATGTGTGTGTATCTAAATAGAAGATTAAAATGTAATTAAAAATAACCCGAACTATTGAACATTATATATACGATTTCAG
>CM063497.1:105726717-105731717 GCA_032207245.1 Pardosa pseudoannulata | reverse complement strand
TTTTAAACTTTAATAAAAGTCTTTTTATACTGTTGTTTATTCTGTAGAAAAAATGCAAATAATTAAATACAAACATTTAAAACAATGTTTTTGTTTAGAATATTTTAAAACTTTTAGTTTTAAGAAAAAAGTTTGCAAAATTAAATGTAAATTTTGTATAAACTATACAAAGGTTGGAAAATCTAGATCATGTAGCCTCAAAGAGTTCTTCCTGCATGTGACTTTAGTTCACATGTTAATTCTGTAAAGCAATTTATTTGCGATTTTTTTATTATGGATTATAAATTTGCGAAGCAATACTTATTGAAAAATTTTCAGGGAATTTAAAAATATAAGAAATTGCAGCAATTTATAAATATTTAAAATTCGAAAAGTAATTATTCCGTATTCTTTGAACATAAACTTTTTGTTCATTTATAATTTGCAAAATTACACCATTAGTATTTTCAAATACAGGTGGTTTGTTTTCAATCCTTCCATTACACGCTCCATAAAAAAATAATGAATTTACAAACGCAGGGTTCTTTCTACACAAATCTCTTTCCTGCTAATTTCTATCAGCAAATCGTTAAACTAAATGAAAAACAAAAGTATAAAAAATGAGCAATATGCATTCATAAATATTTTAAAATTTGCTATTTATATTCAATAACACATACCTTGAAAATTAATTCCATCTATTCCATATGTATATTTTTATACCATATGAGAAAACATAATTTTGTTTTTCACCAAGTGAGTTTTTTTCTTCTACACAGTAAGGGAAAGTATATTAATCATAATAAATTTCAAAGCCCAAGGTAATTTCAGGGTGAATATACAGTTTGGCTATAACCGAGTAAATTTAAAAAATTAAGTATTATGTGTGTATGTACGCACAAGGAAGTTTTAATTGTCAATTTTGGTTCTACTTAACCTCTTAATGCACAGTTTTTTTAAAAATAGCCAAAAAAATCAATTTTTTAATACAAAATTACAAAAATAATCAAAATGTCATTGTAATTTTGGATTTTGATAACATTGCAGAAAATAATAAAATATAACTTACGATGCAAATGTTAATATCCATGTAATACCATGTAATACCCATGTAAATGATAAATATCAATAAAACGATTGGTTTTTGTTTTGCTTTCACATTGTTATTTTCAATTCTCGATTGCATTCGAGTGCGAAAAATTATAGTAACATAACATACAATGTCACTCGAATTATCTCGAGTGTGCACAGTTTGGCCAGTTTAGCTCTTTCGAGTTAACTCGAGAGTGCACGTTAAGGGCTTAAATTAGTTAAGACTCGTTTTCTCTTGACGTCTTAAGTATGAGAGGACGTATGTTCGTATGTACGCATGCATTCCTCTTCGCTATTAACGATCAAAAATAATAGAAGAAATGTAGGTCTGTTATAATGTCTAGTTGTGCAACTCCCCTTTGGTTCCATTTCGGTCTCTATACAAGGAAAAATTTCAATATAACGAGTGATGAAGGTAAGGAGCTTAACTGAAAAATAAATAGTAAAAAAAGATGATCACTTAGAATGTTCACATCTTGTTGCCAGTAGAATTTATTTTAAACTAAATTTGCCCTATTATTTTCATCTGGGAATATACTTTTTATTTACAATCGTAAGCTATCTTTAGAAATTTTAGGATGTCTGACTAAATACATAGTAAAAATTTATAAAGTTCAAAATCATCCACTTTCGTAACAATAGTCAGTACCAATATTTAGACAATGATAAAAGAAAATCTCACAGTCATAACCACTAGTCATATAAATGTTATTTTAACGGTAGAAATCATTTAAGTATCTTAAATTTATTTAAATGACGAAAGGTAGTAAACAAGTCATGTATTATTTTATAGTTTTAAACAAACTAAAAAGAAATCATATTTTGACACTTCAGTACATACGTAAGAAGGCTTTAAGGAATCCGTCTTAATTGGAAGAACATTTTCTTTAAACGTAGAAACTAATTCCTGTTTTTACATTTTTAGATTTATTTTTTATATTATCATAGATAATTGCACTTAAAAAATTTATTAATCGAGAAGTTTTTATAAAATTTGTAATAAATGAAGAAAATTTAGTAAAAAAATCGGGTTTTTACAAAAGGTCTAATTTTATAATAAATTAAATTATTTCAATATTTTTTGATGCAACACATTTATACACTGGAGTAGTGAATCACCTAAAATCTTTGCTTAATTTACATTTGGTTAAAAAATTTCGGCCCTTCAAAATCATACACATTGAATTTTTAACGAATTTTCATTACCTTCCTATCTAACTATGAGTGTAACATCATTAAAAATTATCCAAATTTAAAGCCTTTAGGTCATTCACCAGTAAATACTATCAAAAGTACTCATAATAATTTTCAACAAAATATTTTAAGAACTTTTTGAGAAATCACATTTCAAGTTTCAACATTTTATTAAAAATATTGTTCTGAGAAAAACGCATTTAAAGATTATCAAAGCAATTTTAACCCATATTGTACCACATCAACTAAATATTTCTGTTAGTTAATAAAACTTCATCCATATCATTAATATGGTGTAATTAAGCATATAAAACCAAAATTTTGAAAAAATATTTTTAATTTTTTAAGTAATTAGCTGTTCTATAAATAGGACACGGTCCAATACACTACTAAAATTTAACAAATATCATTTTCATTTCATTAGGCTGATTCATAGGTGAAATTTGTGGAAATAGTAAATGCAAAATAAAACATTACATTTTAAGCACACTATTGTTGGTTTTCACTAGCAGTTTCTGAACTGTGATATTTGATAAGGGATGATAAAAAAGGATATCCATTGTACGATACTAACATCCAAAATTTATATCCAAGGTTTATTTTTCATGAACATCTTGCAATTTTGCCTTCCAAAATATCTTACCATTCTTTCATCGATGGTGAGATTTTCAGAAAATATACCAAATTCTTCAAGGTTATGTTCATTTTGTCATAAGGAGCTCAAATTTTATAATAACGATCATGTGGATCAATGAAAGAATTATCGTTAAAATGAATAAAGGTCTTGGTATCATTATACCGTTTTCTGGTCATAGCGTTACTCTCTAGTGTAGGTTCAGTGTCTGGAGCATATTCTAAGTACATTTTTTCTCGTGGTAAATAATGGTACCAGCTAAAGAAATTGACACCTACATATTGAATGAGGTCTATTTCTGTAATGTTCAAAGAATGTGTTTTTTTTTGGGGGGGGGAGGGGGAGCTGCATACCGATTTGTTTCTGTTGCAGTAGGAGATATTATGCCACCAACCATCTTGTGGAAGAGTTCAACTGTAGTTTTAACTGCAACCACGCTTATAAATTTCATAATTTCGTGTGTTGAAATTGAATCAATTAATAATTCAAATTTTGGTTAACGTTTTACCCACTAGGGTTTTTTTGGGGTTGAAGATGACATTCTCTAACCTCTTCACTACCAGTTATATAAAAATTGCATAAATATAATTTTTTTTCCTGGTAAATATTATGAAATACTTCAAAGTTTTCAAGTAAATATGTATTTTAGATGGCGGCATAATAGGGGGCTAAAAATTTTAGGTACACATATGTGTACCTCGGTTCTCAATTATGCTGAAACATAATAATCTTTGAAATGAAAAAAGACTGCTTAAGGACACATATTTTTATACATTGCAGCATTATTATCACTTTAAAAGTACAATACTCTTATTATAATGTTAGAATCACAAAATATTTTTCAAATATAATTTTTATTATGTAGTACATTATCTTGGGGGCACAAAATATTTTTTCAAATATAACTTTTTACTATACTATGCTCCATTTTTTAAAAATGATTTTTCGCTATATATAGACAAATATTATTGCAGAAAAGTAAATAATTGAACATATTGTCTAAAATTGCAGCGTTCATCAAAGGGAATCATTTGCTCATCAATGGACAGATGTTTGGGCTTTGGTAAACTTAAGCAGTTTTTCTAATTGGGTCAACAAAAAGTCTTACTTTCCATAGTTTACCTGTGTTATTCTTCCTACTTTCGGAGGCCTCATATTTTGCAAAATGCTAATTATTTCGCAACTCGTATAACCTGTTTCTCGGCATGGTATCATTGAACATCTGAATAGAAAGCTCTCTAGACCAATATATTTTTGCCTGAAGAAATCCTAATGTACCCATTAATATTTGTAAGCCAACCAACTACATAATTTTATTAGAATTCGTTTTAACAAATCTGAGATTCCTCATTTGAACCAAATACAGATTCGTTTGATCTGCAATTTCTTTAAAAACTTTTAAATTGAAATACTCAAAGAAAGTTTATGGGTGAAGGTGGATCAGGTAGATTTTCAACTGTGTCTTCATCAGAAGATCGTCTTGGTGTCTTTCTAGAATTATTCAGATAAATTATTATTACTTTTAAGATAAAGTATTATTATTTAATATAAACTATTTAATAACTATTAATTTATGAAAATAATTATATTTTCAAAATTAATAAGATAAAATAAAAAAAATTAGAATTGTTTTCAATAAAGCATTTTGTTTCAAACTAAATCAGAAAAAATTTAGTTAGATATGTTTCTATGACTTCAAATAAAGGTGTAAAATTTCTTATTAGACTGCATCCTTGAATAAAACATTATATATCTTGGATTTCCAAATTTCTCCTATTTTCCTTGAAAGGGTAGAACTCGTGGAAAGTTCATTTAAATCAGGAATAATTGCAGATTCATCTCCGGAGTCACTTTCGTCAGCTGAACCAAGATTAAGTCAACCATTATTACTTTCATCAGATCTATCGGACAAATCACTTTGTTCCAAGCAAGATTGTATTTATGCATAAGTCACAAACTCTAATGTAAAACTACGTGTAATATTGCTAAGAGATATTAACATCAATTTTTAGATCCTTTTTCTAAAATTCGAATCAATATTATCAAAATAAAAATTTTAAATAATAAAATATTATGTTTCCAGAGTCAAAATTGATAAAAA
>CM063497.1:105711717-105721717 GCA_032207245.1 Pardosa pseudoannulata | reverse complement strand
TAAAATATTAAATGTTTAAGAGGTAATAGAAAAAAATTATTTGCTTGCAGTAGCTCAGTTCTTAGGAATATATTTCTTGCAATTTTTCGCATTTTATTATAGTTTGAAATTGATTATAACAACAATAATATAAAAATACAACAAATATTTTAAAGTACAAAAATATATAAAGGTATAACATATATGACTATGAATATTTTTTTTTGACATAAGATATTTTTAAGTTTATTCAATACATTTTGAGATGGTAAGTTGTAAAGCAATTTTGTTCTACACACATACTTATATATTTAATTTTACATTTTGTCTATTCTTCAGGGTTTATTGTAATTTTAATGCTGTATAAATTATAAAATATTAAAATATATCATAATCCAAAATTAGTTTCAAAATCCCTTTGAACGAACCAAGTTCAGTTTTCATGTACACTGCTAAATTGTAAATTAGACTTTCTTAAGGTTAATAGTTGTGTATTCTGTTAAAAATTATGGACTTTACAAATGTAAAACGAAAACTGATGTATATACGTTATAAAATATTTAATATTTAATAACTGTAAAAATATGTATTTTATCGAAAATTATCAAAAACAATTGTAAATGAACTGTACATTTAATATAAATATAATAATTTTGTACATAGGGATGTACTTGTTTCGAAATTGTGTAAAAGTAATGTAAAATTAATGAATATTTTACAACCATTTTGAAGTTTGGTTTAAAAATGTTTGAAAATTCCACTTCCAGTTCTATAAATACTAAACAAAATAAACAATTACAAGAAATATGTAAAGATTCTACGCAGGTCTATAATGATATATAGACCTGCGATAATAAATATATTGACAGTGAAAGTTTTAAATCAATATATGCAATAATTTTTTATTTGTAGTGTGTGCAAGTTAAAAATGCCCCATTTTGAGTAAAACACATTAAAAGTGTTGATATGCTTTGAGCGGAATTACAAAGTGGAAGAACTTTTATGAACACTACTTTTTAAGCATTATTTTCCACAGTATCAGAAATATAACACCAGGGTATCGAATTTTCCGAAAAGGTAAAATAATGTTTAAAAATTTCATTACCATATCTGTAAATACTAAATAATATAACCAACTACAAAAACGTAGATTATAAAATGTATTGATAGAGAAAGTTTTAACACTTTAAATCTCACTAGTACAAATTCTTTGGAATTTACAGAAATTATGTTATAAATGTTTATCTATGAACATTAAAAATTTGAAATATATGAAATAAAATTCATATAACTGAGGATGGAGAAGATTTGAGAAGTGGTTGAATTTATCAATATGAATAGCATAAAATTAATACTCACTCATGGAATTATAATTGGAAAAACTAAAAATCTATCATTAAAATTATATAATGAATAAATATCTAAACAATTAATTGGAGTGTTATTTTGCGTCGTATGGGATAATATCAAATTTCTGATTTTTCCATGGAAAGAAAGTTTAAACTCCTATATTTCAATCAGAAATCTGAATTATATGTAGCCCATTGAAATTTTGTCTATATAGCTATCTATGGATAGTTGGGAGCGCTAAAAATATAGAAAATTATAAAGACCATATGCCTTTAAGAAAATATAAGAAAATAGCAGGTGGTTTCAAGACTAAACCACTGTCCATTAAGGAGTTAATATGTGCAATAATTTTTTAAGATAAAAATGCCACATTTTGAGTAAATCACTTTAAAAGTGTTGATAGTGTCGTTAAATTTAAATGAAAATATTGTAGAGTTGAACATATTCTAATTCGAATATTTTGTTGGGGTTAGATTTGTATGATTCAAAGATATCCAGAAACTATAAAAATTAAAAGAAAACAAATTTTAAAGAGGTGTGTCCCCTTAATAGATTTGAATAAATACGGAGACTCCTCAATTTTCCCCAAAGTCATACCCCAGCTTTAGTTATACTAAATAGTGGAAACATATTGGCAGAGAAAGTTTTAAAACAATATGTGCAATAATTTTTATTTGTAGTGTGTGCAAGATGAAAATGCTTCATTTTGAGTAAAACACATCAAAAGTGTTGATAGTGTCTTTAAAGTTATGATATTAAAGTAAAGATTGTATAGTTGAACAAATTATAATTCGAAATTTTCTTTGGGGTTCATTTTGTATGATTAAGAGAGACGTCCAGAGACTGTACAAATTAAAAGAAAACGAATTTTTAAAGGTTTAAAGAGGATGTGTCCTCTTCATAGATTTGAATAAATACAAAGTCTCATCTATTTTAACAAAGTCATACCATAGGCTTATTTATACTAAATAGTGGTAGATCCAGCCATCTATGCAAATTTTTGCACGAGCAGCGTCAATCTAAAAGCCTGCGCAGTTTCTTGCATGCTTCGTATAAAAACCGGCGAGCTACGAACAGCGGAACATTCATTTATCACCTGCCTGGATACGCTCGCCGCCTTTCATCTCTCAAACAGCCATCCCAAGGTCACCGCCGCTTTCGACCAGCTGAAGCCGAAGAAACCTAGCACTCGACGTGGTTTCGTCGCAATCGCCATTCCGATGTACGCCGACTTTAGTGAGAACTACTGTCACTCCTCCAAAAATTTATGTACCTACCTGCAACGAGCTTTTGCATGCGCTGCATATGCATTAAATATTATTTTAAACTTCACGACGTCTCGCACCCTTAATAAACAGATACCGCCACAGTGGAAATAGATTTTCCATCCCATCTTGGAATTTTTCCCAGTAAAAACGTTTATGGGAGACTGGATGTGGGATAGGAGTAAAGACATTCATTTTACTGTGATACTAAATTCCCCAAACAAAAGCGATATCAAATAAAGTAGAAAAATGTATTTTATTGTCACGCGAATCTCTATAACGAATGACCTGGAAATATCAAAATTGGACTTTGAAGATGATAAAGATAAAGAAAGAATGTGAACAAAAAGTGTCTGGAATAGGCGTGCCGATGTGTCAGATACACATGTGTCAAAATATTATTCTTTTTTTTTTATCAGGAAACTGTTTCATGTGTCGTTGGTCTTGTCACTATTTAGCCTGCTTATTGTAAAATGGATATTTCTCTATTATTTTTTTCACTTCGTCAAGTGCTTATAATATTTATTCATTATTTAATAATTATACATTTTACGTCTTAATCATTTAATGATGACACAATGCACTTATTCATTATTTAAGGATCCCACATTGTACTTATTCATTATTTAATAACCATACATTATGCTTCTCCATTATTTAATAATCATACATTGTAATATTTATTCATTATTTAATAATCATACATTACATATTGTAAAATGGATATTTCACTGTTTTTTTTTTCATTTTATATTTTGGTCAAGTGCTTATAATATTTCTCGATTAATTAATAATCATACAAAGCCGTCGTTATTCATCATAAAATAATCAAACATTGTAATATTTATTCATTATTTAATAACCGAACATTGTAATGTTTATTCCTTATTTAATAATCATATATTGTAATATTTATTCATTATTTAATAATCGTATATTGTAATATTTATTCCTTATTTAATAATCATACATTGTAATATTTATTCATTATTTAATAATCATACATTACATACTGTAAAATGGATATTTCATTATTAATTTTTCAGTTTATATTTTAGTCTCGTGCTTATAATATTTATTGATTATTTAATAATCATACATTGTCATATTTATTCATTTTTAATAATCATACATTGCATTCTTCTTCGTTTTTTAATAATCAAACATTTAATAATCACACATTGCTTATTGCAAAATGGATATTTCAATATTATTTTTTCATTTTATATTTTCATCAATTGCTTATAATATTTTTCATTATCTATCAATCCTACATTTAATGAGTTTAAAGTCATTATGTTCTATTTTATGTTAATACATTTTACATAAATACATTACCAATCAAATAAAATTATGACAAATAAATTATGAAGAAAATTTAAATCCGGCTTGATTAACGAGTGGGTCTGCCAAATGATAACGCGCCTATTTGGTAACACATCTACTTTTCCTCTCCTCGCCGTGTTTTAATCACGTGCTCTCGTCATGCTACTCTTCTGTTGCGTATGAATGCGCCTCTTTCTGATTGGCTTACAAATAATTTGAATTCATTGGTTCTTTGACCAACGGCAATTTGTTTTAAAAATTTAAACAAGTTAAATTCGTTTTCAACATTTTACCGTTGGATGTACTTGAATGCACACGTGGATTGTTTCACCTTTTTTTGTTCCATTCCCTATAAGTGATGGCTACTGGTGGTAAGATTAAGGAAAGTAAATTAAATATTATAGACATACTTAAATTTACTTAAATAAAAACCATACTGAAGGTCTTTTTCGAGCCTTATCTTGCGTAAAGACCCTATATGCACCACATACTCCGATGAAGAGGTGCATCCGCGAATGAAGTAAGTGTTTTAGTTATTTTATTTTAAAGGGATATTTTACTTTGTTTTCTGCACAAATTCTTTCGTGTGCATCGACGGAAGGTTTGGATCATTTTGTGTTGCTTTTAATGAAGGGGGAAAGATTTAAGCATTAGTTTTCTATATGTTGTTAGTATGTGTTTATTAAATTGTTTTTTATTAAAGAAGAGTAAATATCGCATTAAATTTATAATCAAATCTTTTAGATGAATAGTAAATACATTTACGGGAGGTCTACAGCACGGAGCCCCCCCCCCTTAATTAAACATTTTTTACATTAATATAAATAAAAAAGATTGACATTAAAAAAATTTATCTACCAAAATTTGATCCAACAAATTTTTCAAAATTACTATTTTAATATATTTTGCAAATTTTAAAACAAAATTTAAGCCATTTGTTAAGATTAATTGAGCTATTGTTATATTTTTATTTCCCGAGTTTTCAGTTACATTTTCATTTCCCGATCTTTCAATTAGTATAGCTATGTCATTCCCGGTGAAAATCCACTCCCGCTAATCAGGTCAGGCTTGAGGTTGCCAAGCAAAAGGTTTCGTGATTGGCGCTCTTGGCGGGAGTTAAAATCGCCAAATAGAGCAGGGGGACCCGATTCTTCAGTAGTACCTTAAATCCTTACAAATTAATTACCATTCTTCATTGTAGACTTGAGAGGATAGTGGATTTTTCTAGTTTCCTCAATTTAAATTAAAACTGAAAATTTCTATTTAATTTAATATCCTAATTAAATAGCATAGTGATAGGGAAATTTTAGCTTGGTAAAATTTAAATGAAACTCAAAATTTTAAATATATTTAATATTTTATTGACATAAATAAAGTTAAGAAAATAAAAACACATAATTTTATTATATTCATAATCTCGTAGTTATCATTTTTATCTCTAAAAAAGATATACATACTTATTCTTTTTTTTACTATAAAATATACATACTTATTCTTTTTTACTATAAAATATACATACTTATTCTTAATCACTATAAAATATACATAATTATATTAAACATCAAATAAAATTATGAAACAAATCAATTCAAAAGGCTACAATTATCAGTTAAATAATTACTAATAACAACTTTAAGTATTTTTTAAATCAATCATTTTTAATTCTCACAGAATCTTAAATATTTCATTAATGTATTCATCAATGTATTTGTAACTCACATTCCGTCTCACATTTAAAGATTAATTTTTTATAGCATACGAAACAAAGTGTGCTTAAAATTAATAGCATTTCTAAAACAAACTCTATCAGTTCTATACTTAAAGGAACTTTTATAGACCTTTTTGTATTTGAAAACAGGGACATTTTCATTCTTATTCCTTTCTTTTATCCATCCCGCGATTTCCACGGGCATGCATTTTAGCCATCTATTTAACTCTGCAACAAGCTCTTACCCCGTTCATTCTTCCATTTTGGCTTTACTGTGATTTTTAATTGTTTATTTAGCTGTAAACTAGCAGATGGCTTTAATAGTCCACATTTCTGCGAAATATAGAAGAATTTTTTGTATCATTTTCATAGCTGAAAGATGTCTGGCAGGAAGCTTTTCGCGAGCGATATAACGTATACTCCTAACGATATTTCCGACAGTGATAGCTCTTCTGACTCTGATTTCAAGTATATTGAAGATAGTTATAACAAAATTGGTGAGAATTTCTCGGATTCCTCTCCGAATATTGATGAATATGGAAATTCATTTTCTATTCAAAATGTTCGACAGCGGTTTAGCATTGATACGAAAAGTATTACACTAGCTAATGCTTCATTTACATTCCTTGGACTAAAATTCAATATGGCAAATAATGCAACTGTTTTGGACTATTTGGAACTTTATTTTGACGATGTTATGTTGCAAATAATAGTAAAAGAGACTAACAGAATATAAGAGTAACAGACCCATGAGACTAACTGCTCGACACTTTGCTAGTCATATACACCCAAATCCCATCAAGAAAGAGCCTCGTAGGTAGTATGCTATCTGTTTAAAAAAATAAAGATGGAAAAAAAACTTCGAAAAGAAATGCAAATTTTCTGCAAGGATTGCGAGGTATCCCTTTGCCTCGAGCCTCATTTTGAAATTTATCATACAAGATTTCATTTCTAATAAATGTTTTCCAAGTCTTTTACATTTTTTAATTAATATATACGTTTTGCTTTTGTATTTTATAAAATAAATGATAATTTAACCAAGATTAGTTTACAAAATTTAGCTTTTATATCATTATTCTTTAATTTCATTATTTTGAACCTTTTTTTGACCTCATCCTACTTTAAAAAAAACTTTTACAAAAATTTCTTTGTATATTTTAACTCTAAAATGTATATAGATTTGAAATATGTAATAAAAAATTACGCAACTTTTTAACCTATTTTCATAAAACAAATACGCAGCGAGAGGGTTAATATTTTCCTGAATGCATAATTCTGTAGTAATTGTTTTTTGTCAATGTAAAATTTATATAATTATTCTACTTTAATACATTTTATTTTTAATATATTAAAAATAAAAAAAAATTATGAAACAATTTTAAACATTACAATTATCAGATCGTTATTGCTAATAATAACTTTAAGAGTTTTTATTTCTCATAAATATCTTAAATGCTTCAATGTATTTTAAACTCACATTCCATCTGATATTTAACGAATAATTTTATATCATAAGAAACACAGTTTGCTTAAAATTACCATAATTTTTAAAACAAACTCTATCAGTTCTATACAGAAAAAAATTTTTATAAACTTTTTGTAATTGAAAACAGGGACATTTTCATTCTTATTGCCTTACTTTAATATTTTGTCCCAAATTATTAAGAAAACAAAGTTTCGTAGATAAATCTAAAAAGTTTTTTTTTTCAATAAAATGTATCTTAACACAAATTTGTGCCGGTACATTTTGCAGCGGAATTGTACCCGGAGCGGGACTTTTGCTCATAAATTTAGTTATTCAGTTAAATCTCAATCAAAAATGATTTAATTTTTTAACCAAATTTTCGAATTTTATATTTAAATATATAAAGAAATTTATAAATAGAAATATATAGATAACAACCATAAGATTTTTGTAAACAAAAAATATATTTTTTATTGCATAAATTTAAAATAGTTTCGTAAATATGAAAAATCAAATAGAAATAATAGTCTATAGTTTTATTTCTTTCGAATTTTGTTATATATAAATATTTTTACATTATAAAAAATGAAATACACGAACATTCGGCTTCGTTTTCCTGTATATAACGTTATTTTTGTACCCACAATCAAACCATGTTGTGACACTAACCCATACTAGTACGTGACTCGCGCTCAAGTATCAGTAGTCAGAAAACGTACTAGTACGTGACCCGCATACAATGTGTTAATATTACTAAAAAATGTACAAGAAACATTTTTAATAAAGCAGCTTTGTATAAGAAATAATGATTAATATTTTTTAAAATAATACATAACCTCAAATCTTCAACCACTTATTTAAACATATATAACTAATAGCACGTCGCATTATAAATTAAAATGATTGAAAACGAAATAAACTAGATCTGAAAGTCACTTGTACCTTTAATATTGTTTTTCTGCTCAATGACAATTTTTATCTATCAGCCAACATTGAAAGAATTTGGTGATTTAGGAGGAAATGAAGTCATATCGTATATCTCACCATCGATAGAAAAAGGCAGTTAATCACCAAATTTTCTTTGTGTCATTTCCCATCAAGCCAAGCTTTCATGTCAGAATATAATTTAAACGGTGTAACGCATTTGAAGTAAGTGAAGTAGAACATGATATGTATTGACCTCCTGATATATTTATTTATTGATAACCTACAGTCTTTATTTCTCTCTTTAGTAATAGACTTTTACAGTTTTTGATGTTTTTCTATTTATAATAAACGACCAGACAGACGTTCTGTTTAAAGCTGTAAATACAAAATTTTAAAAATATTTTCAAATAAATGATATACTGAAACGTTTTAATCGAATAGTAATGAAAAAAATATTTTAAAAATAATTAATGACACTACACGTGCAGTCATAACAAACGTAATTAAATTAAATTAAAATTCTCCCATAGGCTATACAATGATTTGTTCCTGTGGATAGTAATTTATATTTTTTAAAATGACTTAACCATGAAATTCCAACCACTTAAACAAACATATATAACTAATAACACTGCACATTATATATTAAAATGATTGAAAATGAAATATACTAGATCTGAAAGCCCCCTGTATCTTTAATATTATTTTTCTACACGATGACAATTTTTATCTATCAGCCAACATTGAAGGCACTTTGGGGATTTAGGAGGAAATGAAGTCATATCGTATATCTCACCATCGATAGAGAAAGGCAGTTAATCCTCAAATATTCTTTGAGTCATTTCCTATGACCCCAAGCTTTCATGTCAGAATATATTGTAAACGGTGTAACGCATTTGAAGTAAGTGAAGTAGAACATGATACGTATTGATCTCCTGATATATTTATTTATTGATAACTTACAATCTCTATTTCTCTCTTTAGTAAGAGATTTTTATATTGTAGGATGTTTTTATATTTATGCTAAGCCACCCATTAGACGTTGTCCTATTTTAACGCTGTAAATCCAAAAATTGTAAAATGTTTTTAAATAAATTATAAATTGGTCTGTATAACTATGAAAAATTAAATAGAAATAGTAGTATATAGTTTTACTTTTTTCGAATTATGTTATATATAAACATTTTTACATTATAAAAAATGAAATACACGAACATTCGGCTTCGTTTTCCTGTATATACCGTTATTTTTGTACCCACAAACAATGTTGTTACACTAACCCGTACTAGTAAGTGACTCAAGTATCAATAGTCAGAAAACGTACTAGTACGTGACCCGTATACAATGTGTTAATATTATTAAAAAATGTACAAGAAACATTTTTAATAAAGCAACTTTGTATAAGAAATAATAACTAATATTTTTTAAAATAATACTTAACCGCAAAATTTGAAACACGTATTTAAACAAATATAACTAATAGCACGTCACATTATAAATTAAAATGATTGAAAATGAAATAAACTAGATCTGACAGTCACTTGTACCTTTAATATTGTCTTTCTGCTCAGCGACAATTTTTATCTATCAGCCAACATAGAAGGCACTTTGGGGATTTAGGAGGAAATGAAGTCATATCGTATATCTCACCATCGATAGAGAAAGGCAGTTAATCACCAAATTTTCTTTGCGTCATTTCCTATGACCCCAAGCTTTCATGTCAGAATATATTGTAAACGGTGTAACTCATTTGAAGTAAGTGAAGTAGAACATGATACGTATTGATCTTTTGATATATTTATTTATTGATAACTTACAATCTCTATTTCTCTCTTTAGTAAGATATTTTTACAGTGTGTGATGTTTTTTCTATTTACAATAAACGACCAGGCAGACGTTCTGTTAAAATTTGCAAATCTAAAATTATAAAATGTTTTCAAATGAATTATATATACATACTACATATATATATATATATAT
>CM063497.1:105694217-105701717 GCA_032207245.1 Pardosa pseudoannulata | reverse complement strand
TAGATTTATTTTGTAGAATATAGATGTTACATGTATTTCATTTTATGGCTGTAAAATAATCCAGTTTTCTAATGCAATGCATAACGAATAGTATAAATGAAGTTTACTCAAGACTACGGTCTAAATCACAAGCAATATTTTAGTGAAAAGACTCGGTGCCACTATTTTGATGAAAATAGCTATTTTTCAATATTTTGTTTAAATATATATTAACACATTATTCTACTGAGAATAAATTTAAATGTATTATTAGTATTTCTTTTCAATTTTTATTAACTTTTTTGTTTAAAATATATATTATCACTTCTGGTATATTGATAAAGGTCTTGGAATTTTATAATGTTTCTTCTTTTTCAATTATTTTAGCACAATTTTTTGATTAAAATATACATTTATTATATTCAGAAAAAAAATTAAGGTATATAATGATAAATTAGATTAATTTTGTAAAATATAGATGTTACATGTATTTCATTTTATGACTGTAAAATAATCCAGTTTTCTAATGCAATGCATAACGAATAGTATAACTGAAGTTTGCTCAATACTGCGGCCTAAATCACTTGCAATAAATTTGTGAAGAGACTCGGTGCCACTATTTTGATGAAAATAGCTGTTTTTTCAATATTTTGTTTAAAATATATACTGACACATGTAGTGCATTGAGAATAAATTTAAAGGTAATATTAATATTTTTTTTATTTTTTATTTCTTAGTTTTTTTGTTTAAAATATATAGTAACACATCTAGTATATTGAGAAATATCTTGGAATTTTATAACGTTTCTTCTTTTTCACTTATTGTTACACAATTTTTTGATTACAATATACATTTAGTATATTCAGAAAAATATTAAGGTATATAATGATAAATTACATTAATTTTGTAAAATATAGATATTACATGTATTTTGTTTTATGACTGTAAAATAATCCAGTTTTCTAATGCAATGCATAACGAATAGTATAAATGAAGTTGTCAAAGACTACAGTCAAAATCACTAGCAATATTTTTGTGAAGAGCCTCGGTGCCACTATTTCGATGACAGTAGCAATTTTTCAATATCTTATTTAAAATATATATTGACACATTAGTGTATTGAGAATAAATTTAAAGGTATTATTAGTATTTTTTTTCAATTCTTATTAATTTTTTATTTAAAATATATATTAACACAATTGGTATATTGGGAAAAATCTTAGAATTTTATAATGTTTATTATTTTTCAATTATTTTTACACAATTTTTTGATTACAATGTACATTTAGTATATTGAGAAAAAAAATTAAGGTATATAATGATTCTTCTTCAATTCGTTTTGCTTATTTTTTCTGCTGATTTATGTATGCTGATTTATTATATTATTGTACCGAGGTACTTTCTCACGATGATGTGCACTTGCATGCACACCTGTGGGAGAAATTTCTTAGAAGAATTTATTACTTTGAATGTTCACGTCGAGTTTACGGACTCCTGCAGAGAAGGTATAGATCACGGAATGGCGGCTTAACGTTCAAGCTGGCACAGAGATGTAACCATGAGTTATGGGGGCAGGGGATAAAAAATATCATCTTTCACAAAAGGGGCTATTTTAATGAGCCCACCTGCACTTCCGAAGGGGGTGCAGATGTGGGAAATTTTCACCAAACAAGCGATTGGCAAAGAAGAAAAACTGGCGTTAAAACCGAGTTGAGTAGTTAGGAAACAGGGTTAATTAAAGGAGTTGAAGTCGGGATTAAAAAGTAGCTGGACATCGAAATCCTAAGCCCGGCTCACCAGCACCGACTCTCCCCGTGCGCCCGAACACCCGAACCTACACACCGCATGAGGAAACTTCCTGCCTGCTGCCCTGTGTCTGTACTGGAGGTAAAAACTATTCACATTTAGGCCTCTGTTAGTAATTTAACATCGTGATTAAGGAATAACGCATAACTAAAGCGTTGCTGGTTATATGATAATAAATTATATAAACTTGTCATTTAGGCCTTTGTTAGCAATTTAGTATTGTGATTAAGGAACAACGCATAACTTAAGAGTTGCTGGTTATGTTATATGATAATCAATTATATAAGTTTGTCATTTAAGCCTCTGTTAGTAATTTAACATTGTGATTAAAGAATAACGCATTACTAAAGAGTTGCTGGTTATGTTATATGATAGTCAATTATATAAGTTTGTCATTTATGTCTCTGTTAGTAATTTAACATTGTGATTAAGGAATAACGCATAACTAAAGAGTTTCTGGTTATGTTATATGATAATAAATTATATAAGTTTGTCATTTAGGTCTCTGTTAGTAATTTAACATTGTGATTAAGGAATAACGCATAACTAAAGTGTTGCTGGTTATGTTATATGATAATCAATTATATAAGTTTGTCATTTAGGTCTCTGTTAGTAATTTACCATTGTGATTAAGGAATAACGCATAACTAAAGAGTTTCTGGTTATGTTATATGATAATAAATTATATAAGTTTGTCATTTAGGTCTCTGTTAGTAATTTAACATTGTGATTAAGGAATAACGCATAACTAAAGTGTTGCTGGTTATGTTATATGATAATCAATTATATAAGTTTGTCATTTAGGTCTCTGTTAGTAATTTAACATTGTGATTAAGGAATAACGCATAACTAAAGTGTTGCTGGTTATGTTATATGATAATCAATTATATAAGTTTGTCATTTAGGTCTCTGTTAGTAATTTACCATTGTGATTAAGGAATAACGCGTAACTAAAGAGTTGCTTGTTATGTTATATGATAATCAATTATATAAGTTTGTAAATAGTGTGCAAAATAATCTTAATCTCAATATAAGGTATCATACTTTTACTTTGTTTTCTTTTTGTAAACGAACAATGGTGTTAAGGTTGTAAGTAAATTACTACAATTATTATTACTAGAGAAAATGTTGTATATGAAAAAGAGTAACAAAATTACCAATGACTTATTTGATATTTGTTAAAGGTAATCTATTTGTGTATAGTTTGCTGTTGATAAAAGAAAGATGGAGTCGTAGTAAATTTTTTTTCTGTCGTATGAAATATTCAAAATATAAAAACAATTTAGAACTTATATTATTATTACATTAGAAGCATTATCCATTTTATATTAACAACTGTAATATACATTTAGTATATTCAGATTACAATATACATTTAGTATATTCAGAAAAAATTAAGGTATATAATGCTTTTTCTTCAATTCGTATTTCTTTTTTTTCTGCTGATTTATGCATGCTGATTTATTATATTATTTTTACCAGAGAAAATGTTGTATATGAAAATGAGTAACAAAATTACCAATGACTTATTTGAAATTTGTCAAAGGTAATTTATTTGTGCATAGTTTGCTGTTCATAAAAGAAAGATGGAGTCGTAGGAAATTTTTCTTTTTTCGTCTCAAATATTCAAAATATAAAAACAATTTAGAACTTATATTAGTATTACATTACAAACATTATTCACTCTATATTAACAACTGTAATATAATTAACTATGATTTATTTGAAAAATGATAAAAGAGGAATTATTTAATTTACATTTTGCTTATATTAGAAGATAGAATGTGGTTTTGAAAGTTGTTCTTCTATTGTCTTTAATATTCAAAATTGAAAAACAAATTTTCACTTATTATATTATTAATTTTATTAATTGTAATTGCTGTATAGTAAAAATTGTCACAAAATTACTCATGGTTTATTTAAAATTTTCTAAAGATATTTTTTAGTACAGTTCAGTACAGTTAGAGGATAAAACAACCAGTCGGTGGAAGTTGTTTTTTTTTTGTTGTCTTTGATATTCAAATATTAAAACAAAGTATGAGTTACTACATTATTTGTACCACAGAAAGATAACAAATTGTACATTGACATCGGTAACCCATAATTAGTTTGAAATATCAGATAATGTTTAAACTTTATTTTTCGTTATTTTTCAGTCACATAAACGGATTAATGAAAGAAAATTGTAGTATATTTTTTCTTATTAACCTTGCTCATGAAATATTCTCATATTCATTACATTATAACGACAGAAATTGTATAATGTGTATTTTATAAACTTTAACAAAGATACCTATAGTTTACTTGAGATACCAAGTTTAAAGCTTTTCAATGGTTAATTTTATGTAAATTAAGATTTTCCTTTTATAAATCAAGACCAGTGGTTCTCAACCTTTTTTTAGCTACCTACTCCCTAAGGAGAGGAAATGTATTCAACGCCCCCTATTGAGCCTAATGAACACTCTTGTGTGAAAATTGCAGGTTGGTTGGTTGTTTGGTGTTTACTGGCGCAAGATCCATGTGAGTATATGCTGCGCCAAACAAATGAGCACATAAAACAAAGATATTCAATTTAAAAGTAAGAAAAATTACTAATAAAAAATTAAGAAAAAACTAGCGATAAACCATGAAGGTAAAGAATTACATTAAAAAATTTTAAAGCATTAAATGAGGTTTAAAACATTGATGCAGATGAGAAATTCAAAGAGTTTGGGATGAGGAGTTTTGCCTAAAAGTTCATTCAATGTAGGAAAAGTTTTAAAATATATATAATAAAAACGTTTTAAAGCAGTACATGAAGTTAAAATATGGTGAACAGTGAGATGAGTGTGACAAAAGGAACATTTTGGAGTAGGCCCAGCAGTAGTAAATGTTTATGGGTTAGTCTGCTATGACCGATACGAAGACGGGATAATATAACATCTAATTTGCGATTAGATTAGATAGTGATGGACTTATATAAACGGTGGCAAAATTGAATGAAGTTTGTCCCCCGTTTCCAGGTCCCAGTCGGCTTTCCAGCGGTTCATGGTGACCAAAGCAATAGTATTTTTTATATCTTCATAGGGCATGGGGGCAGAGTAGGGGACAGTAGCATGTCTGGCCAGGTCGTCAGTCTTTTCATTGCCCAGGATACCTACTTGACTGGGTACAACAGAGTAAAATGTGGTAAACCGGACAAAGTAAGTTTTTTATATAATTTTATAGAACATGAGATGTAGCTGCAACAATTAGTACCATGAGATGCTTTCCAAATCTTTCAAAGAATCGGAATAAATGATATAGTATTTTTTAGTGCTTATGGAGATGTGTTTTAGTGAAAATTCTAGTAATTTAACACTTTTATCCTAACGGTACTTACCGCTTTAATCAAATACCTATATATTCCTAATAAAGCCGTTTTTCCTGGAGATAATCACAAGGACATGAATGATGCAGTTCCAACAGCACAAAAGAAATGAGAAAACCAATAAGGAATCATTTTTATTCGCATAGTAGGGATTTTATAATTGGTGTGCTACATCCGAAGGTCATTTTGTGGTAGAGTTGATACACGTGTTGTGCAATTGAGTAAATTTAGTAATTTATTACCAGTTATTTGGTACTATTATTTTTAGAGACTTCTATCTTTCGCAGGTAAGCATTTCATTTGTTTTAATCATAATTTAATGTTTTATTTTCCAGCATAGAGTCAAAAATATACGTTGGTACTAGAAAGTAACAGCTACGAAATTAACTACCAAAATACAGTAAGAATTAATTTTCTCTTTTCTATGATTATTTTCCATTAAAACTTATCTAATGATGCGAAAATACAGTAAGAAAGTTGATGGTAAATTAATTGAGGATATTGTAGAATGATTGTTGTAGAACTATTGTTGTAGAATTATTACATTGCTCTTTTCAGCCGCAATAACCTTTCACTGGTTCTTTGGTGGAACTATATGGCGGCAGACATAATTCACTGTATTCATATGATATGCTCCATAATTTTAGAACAGAGGTGAATGCAAATTGACGAATAGAAAAGAGTCTTCTTAAATGAGTAGCTTAAAGGAAATTTTATTTATTTTCTATTCCTTGCTGACTTTGTCAGAAAAATACCCGTTCTCGACATGACAAAGAAAAGAAAAGCAAAATGGCTAAAAAAATACTCGTTTTTTTAATGATGCGGATGATCTCTCCCCCAATTTCGGCCCAAATGATTCCCACTCAACACCGCGAATGGTGAGGTCAGTGGAAAAATCCCGACAGCGGGAACCCAAGACGATCGCCAAAACGTAGGGTGAGTAGGAATCTTACGGCGCCAAGCGACGCTCGAGCTGAACAAATATTGAAAGATGGGGAGAGCAAAACGGCAACCCACGAATGGTCAGCGATTGAAGATTCAAGGTGACATGGACATGGTCAAGCCCCATTCCATAAAATAAGGGGTCAGGAAGCCGTCAATTCCTGGCATTCCCTTTTAAATAGAATGTGGCTATACCACAGATATACAGGGTTAAAGTTTCGGATACGAGAAGTACTCAATTATTTGAGGCAAAATGTTTATGGAATTTTCTTCAGTAGAGCTAAAAATCAAATTCTTTTTACTCATATAGGGTGAAGCAAAGCTCAAACGAATGCATGGCCGAATGGTTAGGGCGCTGGCATTCGGCTCCGAAGTTCATGGGTTCGAATCCTATTGGGACATAGACGTTCGTAGCCATTCGGAATCGGCTTTAAGTAGTAGGTTCCGTTCTCAATAACTCTCTTGTATTAACTCTCTAAAAAGTAGGCCAAACAATGGCTGATTGGTTAGAGTGCTGGCCTTCGGAGTTCATGAATTCGAATCCCATAGTGGCATGGATGTTCATAGCCTTTCGGAATCGGCTTTAAGCTGTAGGTCCTGGTATCATTCGTGTTACAAAAATAGACCGTATCACTCAACCTAACCAGGCTCTAAAAAGTAGACCGTAGTGTTCCAAACAAAACCAAACGAATTTTGTTGAATAAATATACTTTCTGAATATCGGTGAAATTTCACACAAACCATACGGGATGAAAATAATTGGTTCTAAAACCACTACGTAAGTTTGTGTTTTACAAAATCATGTAAAAAAATTAACTAATGCAATAAATTTATTTCGTATTTTTAAAATTATGTTTGAAAGCCAAAATCTGCTCACAATGCCATCCTACCGGCCGAAACTCATCACTGCTATCTTGGCATAGTTCCACCGCCCACCGGGGGGTCGGTATCTCCCCTGATGAGAACTACTAATCTAGACAATCTTTTAGAATTATGCTTAATATATGGCAGAACAAGCTGTAAAGAAATACATTTCTGTCTAACTTCTAATATTTGGTATATTTAGAATTTTTCATCATTAAAAAGAAACTTAAAATGCAGTTTAAATACTTATGAGCATTTTAAATACGTATGAACGCTTACTGAAATTGTTACATCTTTGTTTAATCTGTTAGCGCCTTTGCTGCAATCGTTAGGAGCATATTAAACTCATTATTTCTTAGAAATATCTGCTCATCTTTAATAATAATGATAAAAGTACATTGATTCTCCTGTTTGCTCAAGGCATTTCCTCGAAATTTTAGAAGACTGCTAAAAATAGGTGATGGAAAGAACGAAAGAAAAAAACTGTTCTTATCTTACATTTAGTAAGTAATATTTTAAATTTAGACACTGTATTACTATGTTATTACTATAAAATGTAT
>CM063497.1:105649217-105689217 GCA_032207245.1 Pardosa pseudoannulata | reverse complement strand
TTTTAACTTATTCCTAAAAAAAAAAGAAATATCAATACATATGTTAAGTTTTTTAAATTTTAAATGCAAGTCATATAGGTTTAATGAGAACCTTATGCTTGAATACATTTTGAAAGATCTTCAAACCTCGGTTGAATGCTTGTCAAGGAGCACCTTATATGTATTTCAGGATTTAACTTGTTCTAGAAGGTTTTGGTATTACTTATTATTTGGTGTATTACTAACTTTTTTGGTTCGACTCAGCGCGACCCAAGAAATATGCTTCGCGACCCAATTTTGGGTCGCGACCCATAGGTTAAAAACCGCTGATTTAATGTATGTATGCACATTTACTGAATGCATTGACAAAAGTGCTGTGGTCTGATCTCCCTGGGCCAAACCCTCTAGATTTCATTTCACTTACTATGAAAATTAATTAAATTGTTAAAATGATAATGGCATAATTTTAAGTAAAAAAATATAATGTTGCAAAAAAAGAAGTGATAGTAGAAAAATACTAAAAAAAACATGATGGAGTAGATAAAACACGTTACTAATGGCGTGAGAAAATAAAGAGCATGATACTCGATTACATCAAAAATATTTTTTAAATATATTTTTGGGGATGCAAGGATATTTTTTTTATAATTTTTTAACATTAAGTTAGTTTATATCTATATGCATTCAAGCCTTAATATTTAGATTGGATAAAGTAGAGATAGATTAGTATGTATAGCGTGTATTTGTAGGAATATCATTTCTCGAATTATTTCTGTTCGATATCATACTTATAGTTCTAAAGCTTATTTATGTATCATATAAAAAAACTGAGAGTATATTGAAGATATTGTTCTTTCTAAAAAATATAGCACAAAAAATCAAAAGAAAAAGAAATTACCAAATTGTACAAATAAGTTGGTGTTTATGGATGGTATACATTTTTATTTGTTATAAGATCATTACACCAAGTATTTCCCGAAAATTACATTTTTTAGGGGATCAAACAGAAGAAAAACAAAGTCTCTGGTATACGCAAATCTAGTATTCCTTGTTTATTTAGAGATATTTTAAATAGTACAGAAATATGCAATGAATTACATAGTAACGCTTTGACTGTATAACATTACTATGTTTAAAAATTTAGATTTTTACAGCCCAAATTATATCTAAACTTGTAAAAATAATGATTATTAATTCTCATGGTTGCAATAATTTCATTACTATTGTTTATAACACATCGTATGCGGTACACGTACTAGTATGTTTTCTGCCGATTGATACTTGAGCACTTGTCACCTACTAGTAAGGGTTAGTGTAAAAACTTGGTTTGTTTGTGGGTACAAAAATAACGGTATATATAGGAAAACGAAACCGAATTTTCTTGTCTACTACATAGATTCTAGAAAAAATTAGACAAATAAAAACTAGTTTTTAAATCAGTCGATGCGGAACCACATAACTCGAAAAAATTAAAACTATATACTACTATTTCTATTTGATTTTTCCTATTTACAATACTATTATAAATTTATCCACTAAAAATATATTAATATACTTTTTGTTTACAAAATTCTTATGATTTTATATATTTCTACTTATATATATATATATATATATATATATATATTTGTTTAAATATTTCAATATAAAACAAGAAAAGTTGGTTAAAAAATTAAATAATTTTTGATCTATTGAGATTTAACTGAATGAGTAAATTTACGCCCAAAATGCCCGTTCCCGGTACAATTCCACTGCATAATGTACCCGCACACAATATTTAAAATTGGAATATTTTATAAAATATATTACACCATAATATCAGGTAATTCCCTCATGAAGTGAGCAGAAAGTAAACACTTTTATTTACGCTTAAGGTACATGGTCTCTTTTATAGCTCTTCACTAAAGATAGCGTATAGAGGACAGTGTGAAAAATCGTTCTCAGCGAGACATTCCAGCAATTCTATTATCTAATCTTCGCCCTTTGTAACCGTAATATGAAGATCCGAATGTCCCTTATCAGTCCTCCAAGTAACAAAGCTATGTGGAAGTGGAGAAATCACTCCTGTAGTTATGTAGTTTAATATTTTAAGGAACCTTATATCGTTGTATGAAAATTTCGGGTTATTTTTCTAGATTGGAACCAACACACTGAAAAGGAATTCACTCTCTAGTTTACTCATAGTACTTTTTTCTTATTTACTTACTAGCACATAGCCTGTCATATGACGGCATCAGTATTATTTTTAATTTTCTAGAATTGTTATTTACCCTAAAAGGCAGTGAAACAATAAGTTGAATTCAGTGCTTCAAATTTTTTTACATCTTCTCGTAAGCCTTCTTCAAAGACATACAAAACAGAACCGGTTTGAACTGGGAAGAAACTTCGGATTTCTCCCAACCAATAGAAGGGCCCGTTGGTTTGGCGGGATTCTGACCCCTCTGTTCTTGAATGCACCCTTATTTTTCTCCGCGGGGCAGTCTGATATTTTTAGAGGCTAAGTTTAATACCAGAAGAAAGAAGAGCGTGAAAGCTGCTGGCATCCACTGGTTGCGGAACATTTTTTGGTACGACACGAGAATAAGGAAACGTGACCCCATATTTTTGCGAGACCGCCGCCGAGTCGAGAGTAGTCTTCTATATCTACAAATGATAAGTTCCAGTTGTGTTCCTTACGTATTTATTTGTACAAAATCATTTAATCAAGACATATTTGTCCATGTAGTTTTCAATGAATTTTAATTTCTTCTTTCTCAAACACTAGGCAAATGTAAAATTATTTTTTCATTCAGGCAAAAAATGGTTTTTTTTGGCTAAGAATTATAAGGTACACACTCAATAATTTGTTTATCTTTACTGACCGCATGTTAGTTGGCAACTTTAATTTATCTTGTCATATTACGTGATAGGATGACAGAGATAATTTAATATTGACAGAGATAATTTGGCGGTATATGTGAATGATTTCCAAAATTTATGGAATCGATGGCAAACCGTGTGGTTATGTATAAAAAAAACGCAGAAACTAGCAAATGTCTTAATTTTTAAATATATATAACTTAAACGCTAGATATTTATTAGTCCGGGAATTATTAGTTACTTATTTTATCAGTCTTAGACTTTGTTGTTAATACTGGTGATAAAAGTTTCGTTACAACAAAAAATAATCGACGATTAAATTTAAAATTATCACATATGTCCTTAATCTATTATTTAGGACAAATATAAAAGAAAATAATTCACTTAATATCTAAGTTCACTGATAAAACGTATGAAAATAATGCAAATGATATTTAAATTATTTAAAATAAGACATGATTAAATGAGAAATGGTTAAAGGAATGATGTCATAATGCTAAAAATGTTATTTTTATCTATTTATAATGTGACAAATTGATAAATTTAATCTCCTGTTCTTAACCAGGGACAATAGAGCTTGAATTTATGTCATTATACTCTCTATAAGGGGGGAGTTTACAATTTCGAACGTTTTGGAACTCGCTTTGAAACTTTTTGCCTAACTTATCAAGAATCCATTATGGATGCCTCTATCCATTCCAGGTCTAACCACTTTCTAAATTCGAGGACAGATGGACAAATAACTTAGGCTATTATTATATAGTGGATAGTGAGTAGTACAGAAAATGTAATAGTAAATGCAATGTATAATTAAATTTATCTGTATTTATCTGTATCAGTTTTTTAACGCAGGGGTTTCCATCTCAAGAATACTCGAGCCGAACTATAGTCAAATGCTTAGGTCACTGACCTTCGGAAACGGAGTTCTTGGGTTTGAGTGCCACTGTGGTATGGATGTACGTAGCCGTTTGGAATCGGTTTTAAGCAGTAGGTCTTGGTCTCATTTACCTTCTTATTGCAAAAAAGTAGACCGCAGTGCTTACAACCAACTTATAAGTATTCGAGGATCACATTGGGAGTTCTTTGCATGACACGTTGCACTTTCATTAATAGTCTATTTTTATAATTTTCTGCAAGTATAGTAAAGGAAAAAGTATAAAACTATATATAGTATTTGAATGAAACAAAGGTTAAGCGAAATATTTAAGAGCCGATCCCACCAAAGTCGTTTAACGGCTAACTATGATTAGCCACGATTAACCCTAGCGCCAACCAATCGGGCCATGCAAATCTCCGTTTAAACAGAGATTAATCGCATTTAGCGTTAAACGACTTTGGTGAGATCGGTCCTAAGTCATTTAAATCGTTAAAAACAGTTAAAACTCTAATTATTAAATAATATTTCGGGGACTCATGATTACTTGTAAAAAATTAATGTAAAAATTAGCATGAAAAAGCGAGAAATTAAAATTAATAAATAGATTTTCTAAACTTCTTGAGACATCCTGAAAATTAATGTTTGAATAATTATTTTGCAATAAAATAAAAGATTGAAATAAAAATTCAACAAAAAGCTATTACACTTAAAATAATTTAATTTTGATCACAATCTCTCAAAAGTGTCATTTTATTTGAATTAGTATCTGGACGTTATGAAGAAAAATAACCTAAACACAAATTTCGATTAAAAATATCATTGAAATAAAATTTTAATAAGATTAATTTTGTTGGAGTGCTGCATATTATCATCTGCATCTAAATTGAACGAATTTCCTCTACCATCTCTGTTAATTCTAATCTTAGAAGATAATCTAAGACAAATTTGCAAGTCTAATTCTGCACTGATTTTTAACGGGTTTTAACGAAGAAAATGCTTTGGAATATTTTATATATTAAAAAAAATCATTCATTGCAACAAAAATAATCGATGATTAAATTTAAAATTATCACAAATGGGCTTAATTTATTTTTTAAGCCAAATATAAAAGGAAATGTCTTACGTAATACCTAAGTTCAGCGATAAAACGTATGAAATTGTTGCAGACGATATTTAAATAATTTAAAATGAAAAAAAAATGATTAAATGAAATGATTAAAGAAATGTCGTAATTATGTGAGAAAAATGTTATTTTTAACTATTTATTATTTGATAAATTGATAAGTTTAACTGCCTGCTCTTAACTGGAAAAAATAGGGCTTGAAATAATGCAATCAAATGAACGTTTTAAAAATGGCAGTTTTTCGATGTGATATTTATACCAATTTAATGTAGAACTGAATCGATAGTTTAGGAAAAGATAAACTTGACTCGCTTTAAATTTTGCTGACCCTATCTCATTAAGAGTCCAATATGGATAGCCCTATCCATTTAAGGTCCAACAGCTTCCTAAATTCGAGGACAGACGTACAGATAATTTAGGATATTATTATATAGGGGTTAGTGAGTAGTATAGAAAATGTATCAGTAAATGCAATGTATAATTCAATTTATCTGTATAATCCCATGTCTGTAACGCAGTGGTTAAACCTTTAAATACTCGAGGACCACAATGGAACATGCAATTGCGTGACATGGGCTGTATTTTCATAATTTTTCGATTTTCATAAATTTCTGCAAGTACAATAAAAAACGTATAAAAATAGATTGTAAAACCATTTACAATCTTTAAATAAAACAAAGGTTTGTTCAAAGATTTAAATTATTTGAATTGTTTAAACTACTTAAAACTCTTATTATAAAATGAAAGTTTGGGGAGTTGCAAAAACAATTAATGTAAAAATTAGCATGAGAAAGTCAGAAATTAAAATTTAGAAAAAAATTTTCTAAGGTTCAAAAGCCACCATGAAGATTAATGTATAAATAATCATTTTGCAATTAAAAAAATAGAAATTAAAGTTCAACAAAAAGCTCTTATACTTAAAACAATTTAATTTTGTTCACAATCTCTCAAAAGTGTTCTTAGTCTCTTTCAAAGGTGTTTCTTTGAATTAGTATTTGAATGTTATGAAGAAAAATAACCAAAACACAAACTTCAATTAATAATATCATTGAAATAAAATTTGAATAAGATTAATTTAGTTGGAGTGCTGCATATTATCGTCTGCATCTAAAGAGAACGAATTTCCATCACCTTCTCTGTTAATTCTAATCTCAGAAGATAAGCAAAGTCAAATTTGCAAGTCTAATTCTGTACTGAGGTTTTAATGAAGAAAAGCTTTGGAATATTTTATATATTCCTAAAAAAAATGCTTTGATGGGAATTATCAGTCCGGTGGGGCGACATTCTAAAAACTCTGTTTTGACATTTAAACTTTATTTCATTTTTATAGTTGAAAAAAATAGCTGTAAACTGCAAGAAATGAAATATTTTTTTATGGATACTTAACCTTCCAGCAAGCATGTTTGACCATATTTTATGACAAATTTGGTATTTAAGGCACATTTTTCCCATATCGAATCTGAGAGGCTTGCAGTTCATTTTCATTCTTTTTTTACACTTTTCAATATTATGCAAAGCATGAAAAGTCATTAACTTCAGAATTTCTGGTTTTAATTCAGCTTTAAGATCACGTGATTTCTTTTTCGTAAAATTTACGACACGCACAACTCAAAATTGAATTGGAAGTGTCGAAAAAAGTACAGCCATTCTCTAATTTAATTGTTAATGTAACGTTAACCAAATATTGCCAAAAAAGTAATAAAATTTTCATGTGCTCACATTTAGAAAAATTTTGAATATGACAGAAAACACAGAGAATATAACCTTATTTAGTTCCTTGTTACTGTAAAGTTAACCAAATATTGCCCAAAATTTTCCTATAAACTTTTTCAAGTCTCGCATTTAGAAAAATTCTGAATAGAACAGAAAACGCAGAGAATATAACAATATTTAGTCCCTTGTTAATGTAACGTTAACCAAATGTTGCTGTATAATTCGTTTAGAAAAATTCTGAATACAACAGAAAACTTAGAGAATATAATTAAATTTAGTACGTTGTTAACGTACCTTTCAACAAATATAGTCCGAAAATTTCTTAGAAACTTTTTCATTTGCTCGCATTTAGAAAAATTCTGAATACTACAGAAAACGCAGAGAATATAACTATATTAATTTACTTTTTAATGTAACGTTAACAAATTATTTTCAGAAAGTTAGTTATAAATTTTTTCATGTGTTCGCATTTAAAAAAATTCTGAATAGGAAAGAAAACGCAGAGACTATTACTATATCAGTGCTTTGTTGATGTAACGTTAACCAAATGTTGCTCGAAAATTTCTCATAAACTTATGCATGTGCTCGCATTAAAATAAATTCTTTATAGGATTGAAAACGCAGAAAAAATAACTATATTTTGTAATTTGCTAATGTAACATTAACCAAATATTGCCCGAAAATTTCTCATAAACTTTTTAATGTGTTTGCAATTAAAATTATTCTGATTAGGACAGAAAACACAGAGAATATAATCATATTTAGTCGTCCCTTTAAATCATCTACATTCTTAGTTTTTAAAAAACATATTTCAAGATCAAATGTATTAAACACTGAAAAATTAAAGATATCAATTTAAGTTTATTTTTTCTTTAAGTCTGGAAACTCTTCCCTTCTGAAGTTTTAAAGTTAAAAGTACTTTGAAAGATATATTACTTTATACACCTTTCATAGAATTACAGGTACATTAACTCAAATGAAATGTAATAAACACTCTTTGATATGCCTAAGGTATATCAGATCTTTTTCACAGCTGTGGATATCGTCGCATTTCAGATATTCATACTCATCTCGTCTTATTATAAATGTAGCATATAGTCCGCTATATGACGGGATGAATAAGATTTTTAATTTTTCAGAATTGAAAAGTACCCTAAGAGGCAGGTAAAAAATGGTTTGTTTTTTGGTTGAGAATTACTAGTACACGCTCAATAACGTGTGTTGTTAAAGTCTCCTGATACTGTAAATGTAGTTTAGAATCACGTTGAATTTATTCAGTCAAACCCTAGGATTATGTATAAAAAAGAAACACACAAAAGGGCAAACTTCTTAATTTTCAAAGGTATTTAATTTAAAAGCTAGATATTTATCAGTTTGTGAAATAGACTCCTATACATTTAAGAAAAGAGTTTGTTGTTACTATCGGTGATAAAATTTTCATTGCAACAAAAAGATAATGGATTATTAAATTTAAAATTATCACACATGTACCTAATCTATTATTTAAACCAAATATAAAAGAAAATTATTTACGTAATACCTAAGTTGAGTGATAAAACATGAAAATGATGCAGACGATATTTAAATAATTTGAAAAAGAAATGATTAATTGAGATGATTAAAGTTATGTCATCATTATGGAAGAAAAATTGTAATTTTTACCTATTTATTATGTGATAAATTGATAAATTTAATCTTCTGCTCTTAACCAGGGAAAATATGGCCTGAAATATTGGAATTAAATGATAGAAAAGGGCTAAGCGGTGTATTTTGAACCTTTCAAAAACAACAGTTTTTCACTGTGATATGATGCATATTTATACCAATTTATTTTAGAATGGTACCGATAGTTTAGGAGAAGATAAACTTTATCATCATACTCCTTTAAAGTATCCCTATACTGTGAATGCAGTTTAGAATGACGTTGAATTCCTTTAGTCAAATCGTGTGATCATGTACAAAAAACAAACACACAAACGAACTAACCTCTTAATTTTCAAAGATATATCACTTAAACGCTAGATATTTATCAGTCCGTGAAATAGACTCCTAGACTTTTATAAAAAGAATCGGTTATTAATACGGGTGAAAAAATTACGCATGACTTAAGTTCAGTGATAAAACGGATGAGAATGATACAGATTAGATATTTAAGTAAAATAAAAAAATAAATGATTAAATGTTATAATTAATGGAATAACATCATTATGTTAGAAAAATGTTATTTTTACCTATTTATTATGTGATAAAATATACAAATTGAGTCGCCTGCTCTTAACCTGGTAAAATAAGGCTTGAAATACTTTAATTAAACGCTCGAAAAGGGGGAAGGGTTAGATTTAGAACGTTTTAAAAACGAAAAGATTTTCGCTGTGGTATGATGCATATTTTATACCAATTTAATTTAGAATCGTATCGACAGTTAAGGAGAAGATAAACTTTACTGTCTTTCTAACTTTTTAAATTTTCTAACTCTAATTCATCAAGAATCCAATATGGATGTCCCTATAAATTCCAGGTCAAACCGCTTCATAAATTCGAGGACAGATAACTTAGGTTCTTATTATATAGGGCATAGCTGCGATGCATGCTTCACTCTCATTCTAGCGAAATTAGGGAGAGCACAATGTCAACCATATTGGTTCCTAGAGTAACACCGAAGGTGAAGAAGAAGTAAAAAAAGCATTTCAGCTGTTCCCAAGATTAATTGTTAATGCTTTTATGAAAACAATTTGTTGTTAATACCAGTGAAAAAATTACGTAATACTTAAATTCTGTGATAAAACGTATGAAAATGATACAGTCGATATTTAAATAATATAAAAGGAGACATACTTTAATGAGCCTATTAAGGGAATAACGTCATTATGATAGAAAATATGTAAATTTTTACCTATTCATTATGTGATAAATTGATAAATTGAATTGCCTGCTTGTAACCGGGTAAGATAGGGCTTGAAATACTGGAATTAAACGCTCGAAAAGGGGAAAGGGGTGGAGTTCGAAACGACAGTTTTTCGCTGTGATATTATGCATATTTATACCAATTTATTTTAGAATCGTATCGATAGTTTAGGAGAAGATAAACTTTACTCGCTTTGAATTTTTCTAACTCTAACTCATCGAGAATCCAATACGGATGTTTCTATCCATTTAAGGTCCAACCGATTTTTAAATTCAAGGGAATATGGTCAGATAACATAGGCTACTATTATATAGTGAATAGCTGTGGTCCATGTTTCACTCTCATTCTACCGAAATTAGGGAGATGCAAATGTCACTCTTATTGGTCCCTGTAGTAACACCGTAGGTGAAGTAGAAGTAGGAAGAGCATTTCAACTGTTCCCAAGATTAATCGTTAAACAAGCATTAAAACAAATATTGATAAAAATTTTCCGTTTATGTCTACATAATTAAACAGAGACAAACACTCTCAGGGCTCTTTTCATATGGAGGAATTCTTAATAGCACAGAAAAGATAGTAGAAAATATACCTACATAGAATTAACAAATTTTTTTACCATTTAAACTTTATTTCCTTTTTATGACAGCAAAAGGGAAAAAAAAATGTATCCCAAAATGTCTAGAGATTAAATGCAGTTTAGGAATTTTTTTAGTCTACAACTGGTGATTTTTTGCAGTCTTAAATTCACAACTTTAACTGAAGGTTATTACATTAAGTATGCCTTATAAAACTTCAAGTTATTTCTTCATAATGAAATAGAACATACACTCTTTGATATACTTGAGGGACATATATTTGTTTTACAACTCTCAACTCAAGAAATCGTAGAGAAGGCAGTTGAGAAAGTCGTTTTTTGTATATGATGTTGCAGAATAGTTATGATCGATGCTTCACTAGCTTTATAACTAATATAAGGGGTTACGAATTTTCCTTATCTCTCCCCCGAGCAACACGAAATTTGATGTGAAAGTGAGGAAAACATTTAAGTATTTCTATAGTTTAACCGTTAAAGAAGCAATAATGAAAATATTGCACGAACGTTTCAGTTATTTCTTGACTATAAAACAGAGAAAAGCAATATTAGGTCTCTTTTCCTGTACTAGCTTATAGCCCGTGATATGACGTGATTAGTAAATTTTTTATTTTCCAGAATTGTAAAGTACCTTATGAGAGAGTTAAAAATATGGTTTGATTTTTGGCTGAGAATTATCTGGTAAATGCTTTATAATTTGTTTATCTTCATACTCATCTAAAGTCTCCCGATACTGTTTGGAATGAAGTTGAATTCATTTAGTCAAATCGTGGGAATATGTATGAAAAACAAACACACAAACGAACAAATTTCTTAGTTTTCAAAGATATATCATTTAAACGCTAGACATTTATTAGTCCGCTAGATATTTATGACTCCTAGATTTTATGAAAAGAATTTCTTGTTAATACCGATTACAAAATTACATAATACCTATGTTCAGTGATAAAACGTATGAAAATGATACAGACTATATATAAATAATATAAAATAAGACATGATTATATGTGATGACTAAGAGAATGACGCCATTATGCTAGAAAATATGTTATTTTTACTTATTTATTACGTGATAAATTGAGAAAGTGAATCGCCTGCTCGTAACAGGGTAAGATAGGGATAGAAATACTGGAATTAAACTCTTGAAAAGGGGGAAGGGCAGGATTTCGAACGTTTTTAAAATGACAGCCTTGCGCTGTTATATGATGCATATTTATACCAATTTATTTTAGAATCGTATCGATAGTTTAGGAGATAATAAACTTTACTCACTTTGAATTTTTCTAAGCCTAACTCATCAAGAATCCAATATGGATGTTCCTATCCATTCAAGGTCCAACCGCTTCATAAATTCAAGGACAAACGGACAGATAACTTAGGCTATTATTATATAGGGGATAGCTGAGGGCCATGCTTCACTCTCATTCTAACGAAAGTAGGGAGAGTCAAATGTCACCCATATTGATCCCTATAGTAACACCGAAGGTGATATAGAAGTAAGAAAAGCATTTCAGATGTTCCTAAGATTAATCGTTAAACAAGCATTAAACCAAATATTGATCAAAACTTTGGGTTTATTTATACATAATTAAACAGAGACACGCACTCTCAAGGCTCTTTTTATATGTATGTATTTTGAATAGCACAGAAAAGATAGTAGAGAATATACTTACCTTTTTACCTGGAATCACCATTTTTTCACCATTTAAACTCTATTTCATTCTTATGACAGCTAAAGGAAAAATATAGCCCAAAATGTCTAGAGATTAAACGCAATTTAGGACTTTTTTTAATCTACAAATGTTGTTTTTCTGCAATCTTAAATTCACCACTTTAACGGAAGGTTATTACATTAAATATTCCTTCTAAAATTTCAGGTTATTTCTTCTTAATGAAATAGAGCATTCACTCTTTGATATACTTGAGGGACATGTATTTGTTTTACAACTGTCCACTAAATATATAGTGGAGAAGGCAGTTGAGAAAGTCGCTTTTTGTGTATGATGTTGCAGAATAGCTATGGTCCATGATTCGCTCGCTTAATAACTAATATAAGGGGTTACGAATCTTCCTTATCTGTCCCCCGAGCAACACCAAAGTCGATGTGAAAGTGGGGAAAACATTTAAGTATTTCTATAGTTTAATCGTTAAAGGAACATTGAAGAAAATATTGCACTAAAGTTCCAGTTATTTCTCCACTATAAAATAGATAAATGCAGTATTAGGTCTCCTTTCCCATACTAGCATATATCCCGTTATATGACGAAATTAGTAAAATTTTTAATTTTCCAGAATTGTAAAGTACCTTATGAGGTAAACCATATTTTTATATGGTTTGATTTTTGGCTAAGAATTATCTGGTACACGCTTTATAATTTGTTTATCTTCATACTCCTCTAAAATCTCCTGATACTGTGAATGCAGTGGAATGACGTTGAATTCATTGAGTCAAATCGTGTGGTTATGTATGAAAAATAATGATACATATGAACAAGCTTCTTAGTTTTCGAAAATACATCACTTAAAATCTAGATATTTATTAGCCCGTGAAATAAACTACTAGACTTTTATGAAAAGAATTTGTTGGTAATACCGACGAAAAAGTTTAGTGATAAAACGTTTGAAAATGATACAGACGATATTTAAATAATATAAAATAAGGCATGATTAAATGAGATGATTAAGGTAATGATGCCATTATGCAACAAAATATGTTATTTTTACCTATTTATTATTTGATAAAATGATAAATTGGATCACCTGCTCGTAACCGAGTAAGATAGGGCTTGAAATACTGGAATTAAAAGCTCGAAAAGGAGAAATGGGTAGATTTAGAATGTTTTAAAAATGACATCCTTACACTTTGATATGATGCATATTTATACCAATTTATTTTAGAATCGGATGGATAGTGTAGGAAAAGATAAACTTTAAAAAGCTAAACTCGCTGTGAATTTTTCTAACCCTTACTCATCAAGAATCCAATATGGATGTTCCTATCCATTCCAGGTCCAACTGTTTCATAAATTCGAGGACAGATGAATAGATTACTTAGTGTATTATTATATAAGGGATAGCTGCGTCCGATGCTTCTCTCTCATTCTAACGAAAGTAGGGAGAGTCAAATGTCACCCATATGGGTCCCTATAGTAACTCCTAAAGCGAAGTAGAAGTAAGAAAAGCATTTAAGCTTTTCTCAAGTTTAATCGTTAGACAAGCATTAAACTAAATATTGATCAAAACTTTTCGCTTATTTCTACATAATTAAACAGAGACAAACACTCTCAAGGCTCTTTTGACATGAAATTATTCTGAATAGCACAGAAAAGATTATATAAGTAGAGAATATACTTACATTTCGTACTTAGAATCACCAATTTTTTTACTATTTAAAATGTATTTCCTTTTTATGACAGCAACAGGAAAAAAGTATCGCAAAAATTCAAGAGATTAAATTCAGTTTACTCTCTTTTTAGTCTACGGAAGGTGTTTTTCTGCAGTTTTAAATTCACCACTTTAATGGAAGGTTATTACTTTAAATATGCCTTATAAAATTTCAGGTTATTTCTTCATAATGAAATAGAACATACACTGTTTGATATACTTGAGGGACATATATTTGTTTTACAACTCTGAACTCAAGGTATCGTAGAGAAGGCAGCTGAGAAAGACATTCTTTGGGTATGATGTTTCAGAATAACCACGGTAGATGCTTCACTCGTTTTATAACTAATATAAGGTGTTCCGAATCTTTCTTATCTGTCCCCCGAGTAAGATGAAAGTCGATGTGAAAGTGAGGAAAACATTTAAGTATTTCTATAGTTTAAGCATTAAAGGAACATTAAAGAAAATATTGCACGAACGTTTCAGTTATTTCTTGACTATAAAACAGAGAAAAGCAATATTAGGTCTCTTTTCCTGTACTAGCTTATAGCCCGTGATATGACGTGATTAGTAAATTTTTTATTTTCCAGAATTGTAAAGTACCTTATGAGAGAGTTAAAAATATGGTTTGATTTTTGGCTGAGAATTATCTGGTAAATGCTTTATAATTTGTTTATCTTCATACTCATCTAAAGTCTCCCGATACTGTGAATGCAGTTTGAATGACGTTGAATTCATTTAGTCAAATCATGTGGTTATGTATGAAAAACAAACACACAAACGAACAAACTTCTTAGTTTTCAAAGATATATCATTTAAAAGCTAGATATTTATTAGTCCGCTAGATATTTATGACTCCTAGATTTTATGAAAAGAATTTCTTGTTAATACCGATTACAAAATTACATAATACCTATGTTCAGTGATAAAACGTATGAAAATGATACAGACTATATATAAATAATATAAAATAAGACATGATTATATGTGATGACTAAGAGAATGACGCCATTATGCTAGAAAATATGTTATTTTTACTTATTTATTACGTGATAAATTGAGAAAGTGAATCGCCTGCTCGTAACAGGGTAAGATAGGGATAGAAATACTGGAATTAAACTCTTGAAAAGGGGGAAGGGCAGGATTTCGAACGTTTTAAAAACGACAGCCTAGGGCTGTGATATGATGCATGTTTATACCAATTTATTTTAGATTTGTATGGATAATTTAGAAGTTGATAAACTTTACTCGCTTTCAATTTTGCTAACAATAACTCATCAAGAATCCAATATGGATGCTCTATCCATTCCAGGTCCAACAGCTTCATTAATTCCAGGACAGACGGACAGATAACTTAAGCTATTATTATATAAGGGATAGTTGATTTCCGTGCTTCACTCCTATTCAAACGAAAGTAGGGGGACAAAAATGTCCCCCATATGGGTCCCTATACTAACTCCTAAAGCGAAGTAAAAGTAAGAAAAGCATTTAAGCTTTTCTCAAGTTTAATCGTTAAACAAGCATTAAACCTAATATTGATCAAAACTTTCCGTTTATTTCTATATAATTAAACAGAGACAAACACTCTCAAGGCTCTTTTCACATGAAGGTATTCTGAAAAGCACAAAAAGGATAGTAGAGAATATACTTACATTTCGATACTAGAATGACCAATTTTTTTACCATTTAAACTGTATTTCCTTTTTATGATAGCAAAAGGAAAAAAAGTATCCCAAAATGTCTAGAGATTAAATTCAGTTTAGAAATTTTTTTAGTCTACAAATGGTGTTTTTCTGCAGTTTTAAATTCACCACTTTAACGGAAGGTTATTACATTAAATATGCCTTCTAAAATTTCAGGTTATTTCTTCATAATGAAATAGCACACACACTCTTTGATATACTTTGGGGACTTATATTTGTTTTTCAACTGTCCACTCAAGATATCGTATAGAAGGCAGTTGAGAAAGTCGTTTTTTGTGTATGATGTTGCAGAATAGCTATGGTCGATGCTTCACTCGGTTTATAACTAATATAAGGGGTTACGAATTTTCCTGATCTGTCCCCCGAGCAACACGAAATTTGATGTGAAAGTGAAGAAAACATTTAAGTATTTCTATAGTTTAACCTTTAAAGAAGCATTAAAGAAAATATTGCACGAACGTTTCAGTTATTTCTCCACTATAAGACAGATAAAATCAATATTAGATCTCTTTTTCTATATTAGCATATAGCCCGTGATATGACGTGATTAATAAACTTTTTTTATTTTCCAGAATTTTAAAGTACCTTATGAGAGAGTTAAAAATATGGTTTGATATTTGGCTGATAATTATCAGGTACACTCTTTATAATTTGTTTATCTTCATATTCCTCTAAAGTCTCCCGATAATGTGAATGTAGTTTAGAATGACGTTGATTTCATTTAGTCAACCCGTGTGGTTATGTATGAAAAACAAACACACAAATGAACAAAATTCTTAGTTTTCAAAGATATATGACTTAAACACTAGATAGTTATTAGTCCGTGAAATAGTCTCGTAGACTTTTATGATAAGAATTTGTTGGTAATACCCATGAAAAAATGACGTTATACCTAAGTTCAGTGATAAAACGTATAAAAATGATACATATGATATTTAAATAATATAAAATAAGACATAATTAAATGATATGATTAAGAGAATGTCGTCATTATGCTAGAAAAAATGTTATTTTTACCTATTTATTATGTGATAATTTGATAATTTTAATCTCGTGCTCTTAATCGGGGAAAGCAGGGCTTGTAATAATATAATTAAACTCAACGAAAACGGGGAAGGGGTGGACTTAGAACGTTTAGAAGACAACAGTTTTTCGCTGTGATATGACGCATATTTTTACCAATTTATTTTAGAATTGGATGAATAGTTGAGGAGAAGATAAACTATACTCCCTTTGAATTTTGCTAAGCCTAACTCATCAAGAATCCAGTATAGATGCCCCTATCCCTTCCAGGTCCAACCGCTTCATAAATTCGAGGACATATGGAGAGATAACTTAGGTTGATATTATACGGAGGATAGCTCTAGCCGATGTTTCACTCTCATTTTAACGAAAGTACAGATACTCAAATGTCACCCATATTGGTGCCCGTTCCATTGGTCAGCTGTTCCCAAGTTTAAACGTGAAACAAGAATTAAACAAAATATTGATTAAAACTTTCAGTTTATCTCTACATTATTAAATAGATAACAGTCTCAAGGTTCTTTTCATTTCGACGTTCTTTTCATTTTCAATAGCACTGAAAAGATAGTAGAGAATATACTTACATTTCGTACCTGTAATCACCAATTTTTTTTCGCATTTAAACTGTATTTCTTTTTTATGACAGCAAAAGCAAAAACAGTATCCCCAAAACTCAAGAGATTAAATGCAGTTTACGATTCTTTTAGTCTACAAATGGTGTTTTTCTGCAGTTTTAAATTTACACTATAACGGAAGGTTATTACATTAAATATGCCTTATAAAATTTCAGGTTATTTCTTCATAATGAAATAGAACATACACTCTTTGATATGCTTGAGGGACATATATTTGTTTTACAACTCTCCACTGAAGATATCGGAGAGAAGGCAGTTGAGAAAGTCGTTTTTTGTGAATAATGTTGCAGAATATTTATGGTCGATGCTTCACTCGCTTTATAACTAATATAAGGGGTTCCGAATCTTCCTTATCTGTCCCCCGAGCAACAGATAAAGTCGATGTGAAAGTAAGGAAAATATTTAAGTATTTCTATAGTTTAAGTATTAAAGGAACATTAAAGAAAATATTGCACGGAAGTTCCAGTTATTTCTGCAGAATAAAACAGAGAAAAGCATTATTAGGTCCCTCTCAGAGAAAGTTGTTCTCGGTGTAATACCCCCCCTCCCGCCCCCGAAAAAAAAAACTTTGTCGATGTTTCACGATACTTTTTAAAAGAACAGGATGACCCAAAAATTATCAAAATTTTACTAAAATGTTATAATTATTTATTATTTAACTTTTAAGTTAGTAGAGGAATATTATGTACCAATGACATATACCAGGCCTTCTGAGATAACTCAAATAAGACGCCAGATACAAACGAGAGAATACTTACCCTTTCACAGAATCCTTATTTACAATTCTATTTTTAATGAAGAATAATCTGGTGATGTAAATAAAAAAATTAAGTATCAATATGTAGTCTCCATATACTGCTGGACATGTTGGAGAAACTCCCATGACGCTATCCGTTTAGATGACTAAAATGATGGAGCACTTCCCTATCTCTGATGCAGGTATCCGTCCGCTCAGTCTTGGCCTGCTTTTTCTTTGAAGGGACCTTCAAGTATACCGAACAAAATAAAATTATTACTGCTGCCAGGGCTAAAGACGACTGACCCGCGTTATTAACCTCTCTTGTCTAATGGGGTCGAAGTGGGGGTCACTGACATCGCTTTCGTCCTTCGGTAAGTCTGGCGTTGTCCAGTAGTGTAACTCATTGTTACAAGGAGATAAAAGAAGATAAAATAGTATTACTTGTAAAAATGTAATGAAAGTCTATTGTACATCATATACGACATTAGTAAAGTATACATGAGAAATTAGCTTTTGATACGTTTAGGATGATTTTAAAATATGCTTTACTAAAGGTCAGCTTTATGTCTTTGAAAAAAAACGCTCTAATCTAAATGTATCATAGCATTTGCAGTCGAAAAAGTTGTTCTCGTGTGACATTAGAAAAAACCTTTGGTCTGTAATTTTCATTATTAACAATTTTACTTTAAAGAAATCTGAGCCAAACCAGAATAAACTCCGGCTTCTCAGACTTTTATTTCTTACACACTTTCTAATAAAAATAAGGAGGCTCAAAACTATCTCAAAAATGAATCGCCGTTAATCTATACTTAAAGATTACAAATTCTAAGATTTTACAGATTTTAATTCAAAAATACTTTAAAAGATATGTTACATTAAATATTATTTGTAAAATTTAAAATTTTTGGAATTTAAATAAAATTTAGACTTTCTGTAGTTTAATTGTTAAAGAAACAATTATCCTGGTGTCGTACAAAGCATTAATATTATATCTCTTTAATGAAACAGATAAACACTCAACACATAAAGCAAATTTTCTTATTCATTTCGAAATACTCTGAATAGTAAGCAAAAAAGTAATAGAGAAGGAAATTAGGCTTTTACTATATCTCCCCTTATGTTTTAACATTTAGATTTTATTTTATTTTTAAACCAGAATAAAAAGTTATTCGAAAAATAAAGATCCGTTCACCTATTCTTAAAGCTAACAAACTCTATACTTTTACAGTTTTTAATTCAAAAATATGTTAAAAGATATGTTACATTAAATATTTGTAAAATTTTAAATTTTGTGCTCCACAAGGAAACAGAATAAAAAAGCATTTTTGATATGTTTAAAGTACATTGTTCCTTATTAACAATTCTACTTTAAAGAAATCTGAGAAAAACCACAAGAAACTGAGGTTTCTAAGACTTTTATTTCTTACATTCTAATACAAATAATGAGGCTTAAACTATCTGATAAATGAAGTGTCGTTTATCTATTCTTAAAACTTACAAACTGTATACTTTTACAGTTTTTAATTCAAAAATTCGTTAAAAGATATGTTACATTAAACCTTATTTGTAAAATTTTAAATTATGTGCTCCACATGGAAATATATTTTAAACAAATTTTTGATATGTTCAAAGTACATCATTCCTTATTAACAATTCTATATTAAAGGAATCTGAGCCAAACCAGAAGAAACTCAGGCTTTTCAGACTTTTTTTTACACTCTTTCTAAAAAAATAATGAGGCTCAAAACTATCTGAAAAATGAAGCGCCGTTAATCTATACTTAAAGATTACAAACTCTAAACTTTTACAGTTTTTAATTCAAAAATACGTTAAAAGATATGTTACATTAAACATAATTTGTAAAATTTTAATTTTTGTCCCCCATAAGGAAATAGATTATAAAAACATTTTTATATATGTTCAAAGTTTATCATTCCTTATTAATAATTCTACATTAAAGAAATCTGATCCAAACCAGCTGAAATTCAGACTTTTATTTCTTATACTTTTTCTAATAAAAATAATGAGGCTCAAAACTATCTGAAAAAATGAAGCGCCATTTATCTATTCATAAAGATTACAAACACTAAACGTTTACAGTTTTTAATTCAAAAATACATGTTAAAAGATATGTTACATTAAACATTATTTGTAAAATTTTAAATTGTGTTCTTCATAAGGAAATAGAATAAAAAAAAACATTTTTTGCTATGTTCAAAGCACATCGATCTTTATTAACAATTCTACATTAAAGATATCTGAGCCAAACAAGAAGAAACTCAGACTTCTCAGTCTTCTCAGGCTTATTTCTTCACTATTTCAAATAAAAATAAGGAGGCTCAAAATTATCTGAAAAATGAAGCGCCATTTATCTATTCATAGATTACAACTTCTAAACTTTTACAGTTTTTAATTAAAAAATACACTTTAAAAGATATGTTACATTAAGCATTATTTGTAAAATTTTAAATTGTGTGCTCCTTAAGGAAGTAGATTAAAAAGGATTTTTTGATATGTTCAAAGCACATCGTTTCTTATTAACAATTCTACATTAAAGAAATATGAGCCAGACTAGAAGAAACTCAAGCTTCTCAGACTTTTAAATCTTACACACTTTCTCATAAAAATAATACTCAAAACTATCTGATAAATGAAGCGTCTTTTACCTATTCTAAAAACTTAAAAACTCTAAAATTTTATAGTTTTTAATTCAAAAATAGACGTTAAAAGATATGTTTCATTAAACATTTGTAAAATTTTAAAATGTTCCTCATAAAGAAATAGAATAAAAAACCTTTTTTGATATGTTCAAAGCACATAGTTCCTTATTAAAAATTCTACACTCTAAACTGTACAAATGTACCCTCTTTCTAATAAAATTAAGGAGGCTCAAATCTATCTGAAAAATGAAGGGCCGTTTATCTATTCTTAAAGAATACAAACTCTAAAATTTTATAGTTTTTAATTCAAAAATAGACGTTAAAAGATATGTTTCATTAAACATTTGTAAAATTTTAAAATGTTCCTCATAAAGAAATAGAATAAAAAACCTTTTTTGATATGTTCAAAGCACATAGTTCCTTATTAAAAATTCTACACTCTACACTGTACAAATGTACCCTCTTTCTAATAAAATTAAGGAGGTTCAAATCTATCTGAAAAATGAAGGGCCGTTTATCTATTCTTAAAGAATACAAACTCTAAAGTTTTATAGTTTTTGATTGAAAAATACGATAAATGTTATGTTACATTAAACATTATTTGTAAAATTTAAAGTTTCGTCCCCCATAAAGAAATAGATTATACCAACATTCTTTGATATGTTCAGAACACATCGTTCCTTATTAACAATTCTACATTAAAGAAATCGGAGCCAAAGCAGAAGAAAACTAGTTTTCAAATTTTCTTTTCGAAATAGCAAAGCTCAAAGTATTGCTCTCTTTCTAATAAAAATAGGGAGGCTCAAATCTGCCTCATAGGGGTACCGAGTAACTAACGAGACGATGTGGATGTGAGAAAAAATTAACCTATTCAATAGTTCAATCGTTAAACAATAAACGAAATACTGCACAAAATGTTCCTGTTATGTGTCAGTAATGGAATGGATAAACAATCTACACTTTGCGTATTTTTTCCTTATTTGTTTAGAGACATGTCGAATAATACGGATGAGGAAGTAGAGATTATAATTATGCAATGTTTGCATGACTCCCTATATTTAAACTCACAAAATATATAAAAAATGGTATTTATAGTTTTTCAATTTTCCATGCACTTTGATTTTGCATTTTTAAATTTAGAAATACGTTAAACGATACATTGAATTAAACATTATTTAAAAAAAATTAAATTTTGTTCCCCATAAGCAGATAGATTCTACAAATATTATTTGATATATACAAAATACATCGATCTTTATTAAAAATTATACATTAAACAAATCTGAGCCAAAGCAGAAGAAAACTCGTTTTGAGGTTCTTATTTCAAAATAGATAAGTTCTTAGGATTGCACTCTTTCTAATAAAAATAGGGATGCACAATTGTCACTCATAGGGGTACCGAATAAATAACTAGACGATGTAGAAGTGAAAAAAATATCAGCATTTCTATAGATCAATCGTTAAACATTAAATGAAATGTCGCACAAAATGTTCGTGTAATGTTACAGTAATAACACGGATAAACACACTACACTTTGCTTATATTTTCTTTATTCGTTTAGAGATATATTCAGTAATACGAATGAGGCAGTAGAGAATATAATTACGCATTGTTTGTATGACTCCCTATATTTTAACTGACAAAATATACGAAACATATAGCATTTATAGATTTTTTAAGTTTACATTCACTTTATTTTTGCATTTTAAATTTAAAAATACGTTCACCAATACATTACATTAAACACTATTTGTAAGATTTTAAATATTGTCTCCCATAAGGAAATAGATTATACAAACATTATTCGATATGTTCAAAATACATGATTGTTTATTAACAATTCTACATTAGAGAAATCTGAGACAAAGGAGAAAAAAATTCGTATTCAGATTTTTATTTCAAAATAGCAAAGCTCAAAGTATTGCTCTCTTTCTAGTAAAAATAGGGAGACTCAAATCTGCTTCATAGCGGTACCGAGAAACTAACGAGACGACGTGGATGTGAGAAAAAAAATTAACCTATTCTATAGATGAATCGTTAGACAATAAACGAAATATCCCACAAAATGTTTCTGTTATGTGTTAATAATGACACAGATAAACACTCTACACTTTGCTTAAGTTTTCCTTATTCGTTTAGATATATATTGAATAATATGGATGAGGAAGTGGAGAATATAATCATGCAATGTTTGTCCCTATATTTTAACTGACAAAATATATGAAAAATAGCATTTATAGATATTTTAAGTTTCTATACACTTTATTTTTGGATTTTAAATTTAGAAATACATTAAAAGATACATTACATTCGACACCAGTTGTAAGATTTTAAATATTGTCTCCCTTAAGGAAATAGATTACACACACATTATTCGATATGTTCAAAACACATCATTGTTTATTAACAATTCTATATTAAAGAAATCTGAGCCAAAGCAGAAAAAAGTCGTATTCAGATTTTTATTTCAAATATCTAATCTCAAAGTATTGCTCTCTTTCTAATAAAAATAGGAAGGCTCAAATCTGCCACATAGGGGTACCGAATAACTAACGAGACCATGTGGATGTGAGAAAAAAATAACCTATTCTATAGTTCAGCCGTTAAACAATAAACGAAATACTGCACAAAATGTTCCTGTTATGTGTCAGTAATGGAATGGATAAACAGTCTACACTTTGCGTATTTTTTCCTTATTGGTTTAGAGATATATTGAATAATACGGATGAGGAAGTAGAGAATATAATTATAGAATGTTTGTATGACTCCCTATATTTTGACTGATAAAATATATAAAAAAATGTTATTTAAAGTTTTTTAATTTTCCATGCACTTTGATTTTGCATTTTTAAATTTAGAAATACGTTAAACGATACATTGAATTAAACATTATTTAAAAAAATTTTAATTTTATCCCCCATAAGTAAATATATTTCACAAACATTATATATTTCAATATATTCAAAAGATATCGATCTTTATTAAAAATTCTACATGAAAAAAATCTGTGCTAAAGCAGAAGAAAACTCGTTTTGAGGTTTTTATTTCAAAATAGCTAAGTTCTAAGGATTGTACTCTTTCTAATTAAAATAGGGATGCTCAATTCCCTCTCATGGGGTTACCGAGTAACTAACCAGACGATGTGGAAGTAAAGAAAAAATATCAGCATTTCTATAGCTCAATCATTAAACATTAAACGAAATACTGCACAAAATGTTCATGTTATGTTTCAGAAATGAAACTGATGAACACACTAAAGTCTGTGTATTTTTTCTTTGTTTAGAGATATATTGAATAATACGGATGAGGAAGTGGAGAATATAACTATGTATTCTTTGTACAAGTCTCTACATTTTAAATGACATAATATATGAAAAATTGCATTTATAATTTTTTAAAATTTAAATACAATTTCTTTTTTAAATTTAGGAATACATGAAACGATGCATTACATATAACATTAATTGTAAGATTTAAAATTTTGTCCCCCATAAGTAAATAGATTATAAAAATTTTATTTGGTATGTTAAAAACACATCGTTCCTTATTAACAGTTCTACAATAAAAAAAAATCTGAGAGAAACTAGAAGAAACTCAGGCTTTTATTTTTACACTCTTTCTGATAAAAATAAGGAGGCTCAAAACTATCTGGAAAATGAAGCGTTGTTTACGTATTCTTAAAATTTAAAAATCTAAAAGTTTACAGTTTTTATTTCAAAAATACGTTAAAAGATATGTTACATTAAACATTATTTGTAAAATTTTAAATTTTGTCCCCCGTAAGGAAATAGATTACAAAAACATTCTCTGATATGTTCGAAACACATCGTTCCTTATTAACAATTCTACATTAAAGAAATCTGAGCCAAACCAGAAGAAACCCAGGCTATTCAGACTTTTATTTCTTACACTCTTTTTGTAATAAAAATAAGTTTTATCAAAACTATCTCAAAAAATGAAGTACCATTTATCTATTCATAAGTATTACACACCCTAAAATTTTACAGTTTTTAATTAAAAAACACACGTTAAAAGATATGTTTCGTAAAACATTATTTGTAAAACTTTAAATTATGTTCCTCATAACGAAATAGAATAAAAAACATTTTTTGATACTTTCATAGCACATTGATCCTTATTAACAATACTACAATCTACACTATACACTCTAACTCTACAATTCTAAACTCTTTCTAATGAAAATAAGGAGGCTCAAATCTATCTAAAAAATTAAGAGCCATTTACCTATTGTTAAAGATTACAAACTCTAAAATTTTATAATTTTTAACTCAAAAATACTTTAAAATTATCTTACATTTAATATTATTTGTAAAATTTACAATTTCGTTCCCCATTAAGATATAGATTTTAAAAACATTCTTTGATATGTTCAAATCACGTCGTCCCTTATTAAAAAATCTACATTAAAGAAATCTGATCCAAACCAGAAGAGACTCAGGCTACTCAGATTTTTATTTAAAAAGAGGTATGCTTAAAGTATTGCACTATTTCCAATAAATATAGGGAGGTTCAAATCTCCATTCATTGGTGCACCGAGTAAGTAAACAGACGACGTGGACGTGAGAAAAAAAATCAGCATTTCGATAGTTGAATCGTTAAACATTAAATGAAATATTCCACAAAATGTTCCTCTTATGTTTCAGTAATGACACGCATAAACACTCTACGCTTTGCGTATTTTTTCCTTATTCGTTTACAGATTTAATCAATAATACGAATGAGGAAGTGGAGATTATAGTTATGCATTATTTTTATTACTCCCTATATTTTAACTGACAAAATATATGAGAAATGGCATTTATAGGTTTTTAAGCTTGCATACACTTTATTTTTGTATTTTTAAATTTTGAAATACGTTAAACGATACACTACATTAAACACTATTAGTAAGATTTTAAATATTGTCTCCCATACGGAAATAGGTTGTACAAACATTATTCGATATGTTTTAAACACATTGTTCTTTATTAACAATTCTACATTAAACAAACCTGAGGCAAAGCAGAAGAAAACTCTTTTTGAGATTTTTGTTTCAAAATAGCTAATTTCAAAGGATTGTACTCTTTCTAATAAAAATAGGGAGGCTCAACTCTCTCTCATTAGACCACCGAGTAACTCTCTACACTGAGTGAATGTGAGAAAAATTGCAGCATTTCTATATCGTTAAACAATAAACGAAATATTGCACAAAATGTTCCTGTTATGTGTCAGTAATGAAACGGATAAGCACTCTACACTTTGTGTTTTTGTTCCTTTTTTGTTTAAAGATATGTTGAAAAATACGGATGAGGAAGTGGAAGAATATAATTATGGGGTACCGAAACTAACTAGACGGAGTGGAAGTGAAAAAAAAATTCAGCATTTCTATAGTTCAATCGTTAAACATTAGACGAAATATCGCACAAAATATTCCTGTTATATTTTAGTTATTAAACGGATAAACACCTTTCACTTTGCGTATTTTTTCCTTATTCCTTAAGAGATATATTGAATAATACGGATGAGCCAGTAGAGAATATAACTAAACATTGTTTGTGTGACTCCCATTATTTCAATTGAAAAAAATATATGAAAAGTGGCCTTTATAGATTTTTTAAGTTTGCATACGCTTTATTTTTGCATTTTTAAATTACGAAATACGTAAACGATACACTACATTAAACATTATTTGTAAGATTATAAATTTTATCCCCCATAAGGAATTAGAATTTAAAAATATTCTTTGATATGTTCAAAACACATAGCGCCTTATTCACAATTCTACATTAGAGAAATCTGAGCCAAATCGGAAGACATTCAGACTTTTATTTCTTACACTCATTCTAATTAATATAAGGAGGCTCAATACTATCTGAAAAATGAAACGCCGTTTATCTATTCTTAAAGACTACAAATTCTAAACTTTTACAGTTTTTAATTCAAAAATATATATTAAAAGATAGATTTCATTAAGCATTATTTGTAAAATTTTAAATTATGTTCTTCATACGAAAATAGAATAAATAACATTTTTGATAGGTTCAAAGAACAGCGTTTATTATTAACAACTAGCATATTGCCCGTCATATGACGGGATCAGTAAAATTTTTAATTTTCCATCATTGTAAAGTACCCCATGAAGCAGGTAATAAAATGGTTTGTGTTTTGGCTCAGAATTATCTAGTACACTCTCAATACTGTGTTTATCTTCATGCTCCTCTAAAGTCTCCCTACATAAGGCAATTTGTCGCAACGTCACGAACTACTATAATGCCCTTCCCATTCATTTTCATGTTTACAACAGCCAATAGACAAACAATAAACTGCCCTTCCGTTTGAAACTAAAGCCAGAATTGTCATAATTTGAGAATTTGCCCTACTGCGTGAAATCGCCTTATTATAAATGCAGTTTAGAATCACGCTGAATTCATTTAGTCAAACCGTGTGGTTATGTATAAAAAACAAACACACAAACAAAATTCTTAATTTTCAAAGATATATAACTTAAACGCTAGATGTTTATTAGTCCGTGAAATAGACTCCTAGACTTTTAGGAAAAGAATTTGTTGTTAATACCGGTGATAAAATTTTCATTGCAATAAAAAATAATCGATGATTAAATTTAAAATTATCACTTATATACTTAATCTATTATTTAATACAAATATAAAAGAAAATTATTTGCTTAATATGTAAGTTCAGCGATAAAACGTATGAAAATAATGCACGCGATATTTAAATAATTTAAAACAAGAAATGATTATATGAGATGGTTAAAGGAATGACGTCATAATGCTAGAAAAAAATGTAATTTTTACCTATTTATTGTGTGGATAAATTGATAAATTTAATCGGCTGCTCTTAGCCGGGGAATTCATTCCAGGTCCAACCGCTTCATAAATTGGTGGACAGACTGACAAATAACTTAGGCTATTATTATATAGGGGATTCTACATTAAATATATCAAAGCCAAGCAAGAAGGAACTCAGGCTTCTCAGATTTTTATTTCAAAATAGCTAAGGTCAAAGTATTGCACTCTTTCTAATAAATATTGGAAGGCTCAAATCTTCCACATTGGAGCAACGAGTAACTAACTAGATGAAGTGACAAAAAATTCAGCATTTCTATACTTCAATAGTCAAACATTAAGCGACATATCGCACAAAATGTTCTTGTTGTGTTTCAGTAATGAAGAGAATAAACACTCTACACTTTGTGTAATTTTTCCTAATTCCTTTAGAGATATATTAAAAAATACGGATGAGGAAATAGAGAATATAGTTATGCTTTGTTTGTATGACTCCCTATATCTTAACTAAAAAATATTTGAAAACAGATATTTATAGGTTTTTAAGTTTGTATACACTTTATTTTTGCAGTTTTAAATTTAGAATTAAGTAAACGATAATTATATTAAACAGTATTTGTAATATTTAAAATTTTGTCCCCCATAAGATTATAAAAAAATTCTTTGTTCAAAGCACATCGTTCCTTATTAACAATTCTAATTTAAAGAAATCTGAGCTAAAGTAAAAGAAAACTCGTTTTTATATTTTTATTTCAAAATAGCTAAGCTCAAAGTATTGCACTTTTTCTAATAAAAATAGGAATCTCAAATCTCCCTCATAGGGGTACCGATTGACTAACCAGACGATGTGGATGTGAAAAAAATAATTCAGCATTTCTGTAGTTCAAACGTTAAACATTAAACGAATAATCCCACAAAATGTTCCTGTTATATTTCATTAATGAAATAGATAAACACTCTACACTATGAGTATTTTTACCTTATACGTTTAGAGATATATTGCATAATACGGATGAGGAAGTAGAGAATATAATTATGCATTGTTTGTATGACTCCCTATATTTTGAAAAAATATATGAAAAGTGTTGTTTATAGGTTTTTAAGTTTGTATGTACTTTACTTTTGCAGTTTTAAATTTAGAAATAAGTAAATGATACATTATGTTAAACAGTATTTATAATATTTAAAATTATTTTGTCCCCAATGAGATTATAAAAAACATTCTTTTATATTTTTAAAGCACATCGTTCCTTATTAACAATTCTTCTTTAAAGAAATCTGAGCTAAAGTAAAAGAAAACTCGTTTTCAGATTTTTATTTCAAAATAGCTAAGCTCAAAGTATTGCTCTTTTTCTAATAAAAATAGGTAGTCTCAAATCTCCCTCATAGGAGTACCGAGTAACTAACCAGACGATGTGGATGTGAAAAAGAAAATTCAGCATTTCTGTAGTTCAAACGTTAAACATTAAACGAATAATATCACAAAATGTTCCTGTTATGTTTCAGTAATGACACAGATAAACAATCTACACTTTGCTTATTTTTTTCCTTAATCGTTTAGATGTATAGTGAATAATACGGATGAGGAATTGGAAAATATAATTATGCACTGTTTGTATGACTCCCTATATTTTAACTGACAAAATATATGAGAAATGTTGTTTATAGGTTTTTAAATTTGTATATACTTTCCTTTTGCAGTTTTAAATTTAGAAATAAGTAAATGATACATTATGTTGAACAGTATTTATAATATTTAAAATTATTTTGTCCCCCATAAGAATATAAAAAGATTCTTTTATATGTTCAAAGCACCTCGTTCCTTATTAACAATTCTACTTTAAAGAAATCTGAGCTAAAGTAAAAGAAAACTGGTTTTAAGATTTTTATCTCAAAATAACTAAGCTCAAAGTATTGCACTTTTACTAATAAAAATAGGGAGTCTCAAATCTCCCTCATAGGGATACAGAGTGACTACCCAGACGATGTGGATGTGAAAAAGAAAATTCAGCATTTCTATAGTTCAAACGTTAAACATTAAACGAATAATCCCACAAAATGTTCCTGTTATATTTCATTAATGAAATAGATAAACACTCTACACTATGAGTATTTTTACCTTATACGTTTAGAGATATATTGCATAATACGGATGAGGAAGTAGAGAATATAATTATGCATTGTTTGTATGACTCCCTATATTTTAACTAAAAATTATTTGAAAAATGGGATTTATACATTTTTTAAGTTTACATACACTTTATTTTTGCATTTTTAAATTTAGGAATACGTTAAACGATACATTACATTAAACATTATTTGTAAGATTTGAAATTTTGTCCTTCATAAGAAATTCTTCGATATGTTAAAAAAATATCGTTAATTATTAACAATTCTACATTAAAGAAATCTGAGCCAACGGAGAAAACAAAGTTGTGTTTAGGCTTTTAATTTAAAACATCTAAGCTCAAAGTATTGCATTCCTTCTAAAAAAAATAGGCAGGTTCAAATCTCCCTTATAGAGGCACCGAGTAACTAACTAGACGATGTGGAAGCGAATAAAAAAATTCAGATTTCTGTAGTTCAATCGTTAAACATTAAACGAAATATCGCCCAAAATGATCCTGTTATGTTTCAGTAATGACCCGGATAAACACTCTACACTTTGCTTATTTTTTTCCTTAATCGTTTAGATGTATAGTGAATAATACGGATGAGGAATTGGAAAATATAATTATGCACTGTTTGTATGACTCCCTATATTTTAACTGACAAAATATATGTGAAATGGCATTTATGTATTTTTAAGCTTGCATACACTTTATTTTTGCATTTTTAAATTTAGAAATACGTAAACGATATATTACATTAAACATTATTATAAAAAAATAAATTTTGTCTTCCAAAAGGACAAACATTATTCGATTTTACAAACATTATTCAATATATTCAAAACACATCGTTTTTGATTAAAAACTCTACATTAACAAATCTGAGCCACAGCAGAAGAAAACTCATTTTGAGATTTTTATTTCAAAATACCTAAGTTCAAAGTATTCCACTCTTTTAATAAATATAGGAAAGCTCAAATCTTCCACATTGGAGTCCCTAGTAACTAACTAAATGAAGTGACAAAAAATTCAGCATTTCTATAGCTCAATCGTTAAACATTAAATGAAATATTGCACAGAATGTTCCTGTTATGTTTCAGTAATGACCCGGATAAACACTCTACACTTTGCTTATTTTTTTCCTTAATCGTTTAGATGTATAGTGAATAATACGGATGAGGAATTGGAAAATATAATTATGCACTGTTTGTATGACTCCCTATATTTTAACTGACAAAATATATGTGAAATGGCATTTATGTATTTTTAAGCTTGCATACACTTTATTTTTGCATTTTTAAATTTAGAAATACGTAAACGATATATTACATTAAACATTATTTGCAAAATTTAAATTTTGTGCTCCATAAATATATATATATATATATATATATATATATATATATATATATATATATATATATATATATATATATATATATATATATATATATATATATATATATATATATATATATATATATATATATATATATATATATATATATATATATTATAAAAGCATTCTTCGATCTATACAAAACACATCGTTCCTTATGAACAATTCTACGTTAAATAAATCTGAGCCGAAGCTGAAGAAAACTCGTTTACAATTTTTTATTTCAAAATAGCTATGATCAAAGTATTGTTCTCTTTCTAATAAATATAGGGAGACTACAATCTTTTTCATTGGTGCACCGAGTAACTAACTAAATGACGTGGGTATGAGGAAAAAAAATCAGCATTTCTGTAGTTCAATCGTTAAACATTAAACAAAATATCACGGAAAATGTTGCTTTTATGTGTCAGTAATGAAACGGATAAACACTCTACACTTATTTTTTCCGTATTCAATTAGAGATATATTTAATAATACGGATTAGGCAGTAGAAAATATAACTATGCATTGTTTGTACGACTTCCTATATTGTAACTGCAGAAATATGTGAAAAATGGCATTTGTAGTTTTTATAGTTTGCATTCACTTTACTTATGAATATTTAAATTTAGAAATACGTTAAACGATACATTACTAAATATTATTTGTAAAATTTTAAATTTTTTCCCCATAAGGAAATAGACTATACAAACATTCTTTGATATGTTCAAAACATATCTTTCCTTATTAACAATTCTACATTAAATAAATCTGAGCCAAACGAGAAAAACATCGTTCTCAGACATTTATTTAAAAACGCTAAGCTTCAAGTATTACACTCTTTCTAATAAAAATAGGGAGGTTCAAATCTTCGTTATAGGGACATCGAGTAACTAACAACGTGGATGTGAGAAAAAAATTCACCATTTCTATAGTTCAAACGTTAAACTTTAAACGAATAATCGCACGATATGTTCCTGTTATGTTTCAGTAATGACACAGATAAACAATTTACATTTTGAGTATTTTTTCCTTAATCGTTTGGAGGTATTTTATATAATACGGGTGAGGAAGTGGAGATTATAGTTATGCATTATTTTTATTACTCCCTATATTTTAACTGACAAAATATATGAGAAATGGCATTTATAGGTTTTTAAGCTTGCATACACTTTATTTTTGTATTTTTAAATTTAGTAATACTTTAAAAGATGCAACACATTAAACATTATTTTATTATTCGAGGGTTTTTTACCCAATAATAAAATGGATTAACGATACAATTTGAGACGCTTAAAATACAGTTCTTTCCTACAGATCTGCATTAATCATATCGCAGCAAGCACAGTAGTAAAAGTCATTCTCAGTTTAGTATCTCTAAATAACTGCAGTTCACGCATTACTCTGTTTTTTTGTGAATCCAGAATGTTGCTTATTGGTTTCCTGAGTAACTTCAAAGGTGATGTGAAAGTGATAAAATATTTCAGTAATTCCATAGTTAAATATTTAAAGAAACACTATACCAACTATTAAACGAAATATTAATATAATTAGTATCTCTAAACAACTGCAGTTCACGCATTACTCTGTTTTTTGTGAATCCAGAATGTTGCTTATTGGTTTCCTGAGTAACTTCAAAGGTGATGTGAAAGTGATAAAATATTTCAGTAATTCCATACTTAAATATTTAAAGAAACACTATACCAACTATTAAACGAAATATTACTATAATTAGTATCTCTAAATAACTTCAGTTCAAGCATTACTCTCTTTCTTGTGAATCCAAAATGTTGCTACCAACTATTAAACGAAATATTCCATTTATGTCTTCATAGTGAAACAGAGAAACGCTTTACTTAAGTCATTTTTTCTTATTTTTTAAAGGACTTCTGAAACGTACATAAAATACAGCATTGGACTTAATTATATATTTTTACATAATATCCTATACTTTATCTTTTAGACTTTGTTTAATTTTTATAACAGCAAAATAAAATGTCGTTTTTACTTCTTTTATGCTGGCAGCACTTTTTTATCGCTTTTTGAAATTTAGGACTGTATTGAAATATGTAATACATTTAACATTATTTATAATATTTGAGATATTTTCTCCATAATAATAATGAAAAGGAATAAGATTTTGCATGCTTAAAGCACATAGGATTATATTTACAACTCAGCATTAACAAAACTGGAACAAAAGCAGCTAAAATGTCGTTTTTAGAGTGTTTTAAAAATAGCCAAGCTCAATGATTCAAACACTTTCTAACAAAAATAGGGATACTCGAATTTCTTTCATAGGTTCTTTGAGTAAATAAATAGGTGGTATCGAAGTGTAAATTTTCAGTATTTCTATAGTTTAATAGTTAAAGAATCATTAAACCAAATATCGCATGATTTCCAGTCATTCGTCTATAAAATATCTCTTTTAATACTTAAATCAAATGTCTTTTATTCATTTTGAGATTATAAGTATACTTTAAACGATGCATTACATTAAACGTTATTTGAAAAATTTCAGGGTTTTTTACCTGATAAAATCGTTTAAACTACACACTTTGAGATACTTAAAGAACGTCAGTTCTTTTCCACAGCTCTACGTTAAGCATATCGAAGAAAGGGAAGCAGAGAAAGTCGTTCTTCGGTTAGAATCTCAAAATAAGTGCAGTTCAGGCATTACTCTCTTTCTTGTGATTCCAGAATGTTCCTTATTGGTTTAACAAGCAACTTCAAAGGTGATGTGAAAGTGATAAAATATTTCAGTAATTCCATACTTAAATATTTAAAGAAACACTATACCAACTATTAAACGAAATATTCCATTTATGTCTTCATAGTGAAACAGAGAAACGCTTTACTTAAGTCATTTTTTCTTATTTTTTAAAGGACTTCTGAAACGTACATAAAATACAGCATTGGACTTAATTATATATTTTTACATAATATCCTATACTTTAGACTTTGCTTAAGTATTATAACAGCAAAATAAAATGTCGTTTTTACATCTTTTATTATGGCAGCACTTTATTATCGAATTCTTAAATTTAGGACTGTATTGAAATATGTAATACATTTAACATTATTTATAATATTTGAGATATTTTCTCCATAATAATAATGAAAAGGAATAAGATTTTGCATGCTTAAAGCACATAGGATTATATTTACAACTCAGCATTAACAAAACTGGAACAAAAGCAGTGAAAAACGTCTTTTATAGACTGTTTTTCAAAATAGACAAGCTCAATGATTCGAACACTATCTAACAAATATAGGGATAATCGAATTTCTTTCATGGGTGTTTTGATTAAATCTATAGGTGGTATCGAAGTGTAAATTTTCAGTATTCGTATAGTTTAATAGTTAAAGACATTTAACCAAATATCGCATGATTTCCAGTCATTCGTCTATAAAATATCTCTTTTAATACTTAAATCAAATGTCTTTTATTCATTTTGAGATTATAAGTATACTTTAAACGATGCATTACATTAAACGTTATTTGAAAAATTTCAGGGTTTTTTACCCAATAGAATCGTTTATACTACACACTTTGAGACACTTAAAGAACGTCAGTTTTTTTCCACAGCTCTAAGTTAAGCATAACCAAGAAAGGTCAGCAGAGGAAGTCGTTCTTAGCTTAGTACCTCAAAATAATTGCAGTTCATGCATTATTCTCTTTCTTGTGATTCCAGAATGTTCCTTATTGGTTTAACAAGTAACTTCAAAGGTGATGTGAGAGTGATAAAATATTTCAATATTTCAGTAGTTAAATATTTAAAGAAACATTATACCAAATATTAAACGAAACATTTCATTTGGTTCTTCATAATGAAACAGAAAAATGCTTTACTTACGGCAATTTTTCTTATTTTTTAGAGTTAATCTGAAACGTACATAAAATACAGTATTGGACTTAAATACATATTTTTACATAATCTCCTGTACTTTATTCTTTAAACTTTGCTTAATTTTTATAGGAGCAAAACAAAATCAAAGTTATGCCTTGTTTATTCTGGCATCACTTTATTATCGCATTTTTAAATTTAGGATTGTATTGAAATATGTAATACATTATAAATTATTTATAATATTTGAGATATTTTCTCCATTCAAATTGAAAAGAAATAAGATTTTGCATGTTTAAAGCACTTTGGATTATATTTACAACTGAGCATTAAGATTACTGGATCAAAAGCGGTAAAAAATGTCATTTTTATTGTGATTTTCAAAAGAGCCAAAGTCAATGATTCGTATACATTCTAACAAAAGTAGGAATACTCGAATGTCTTTTATACGTGCTTTGAGTAACTCCGAAGGTGGTACCTAAGTGTAAATTTTCAGTATTTCTATAGTTTAATAGTTAAAGAATCATTAAACCAAATATCACACGATTTTCCTGTCATGCCTCTATAATCCGACCATTCCTCTATAAAAGAACTCTATACTTAAGTCAAACGTTTCCCATTCATTTAGCGATATTTTGAATAATACAGAGAAGACAATAAAGAATGTAGTTAAAATTTATCTATATGACCCCCTATATTTTAACATTTAGATTTATTTCATTTTTGTGAAAGAAAACAAGCAAGAAATATACAGTTAACAGATTCATTAAGCTTGGGAATCTTTCACTTTTACTGCTTTAAATTTAGGAGTATATTAACACATTATGTGCGAGTACATTTCGCAGCGGAATTGTACCGGGATCTGGAGTTTTGACAGTAAGTTTAGTTATTCAGTTAAATCTTAATAGATCGAAAATTATTTAATTTTTTAACCAACTTTTCGTATTTTGTATTGAAATATATAAAAAATATATATAAATAGAAATATATAAATAACAACCATAAGATTTTTGTAAACAAAAATATGTTTTCAGTAGCTAAATTTATAACAGTATCGTAAATATGAAAAATCAAATAGAAATAATAGTATATAGTTTTAATTTTTTCCCGTTCTATGGTTTCGAATCGACTGATATAAAAACTAGTTTTTATTTGTCTAAATTTTTCCAGAATCTATGTAGTAGACAAGAACATTCGGCTTCGTTTTCCTGTATATAACGTTATTTTTTGTTCCCACAAACAAACCATGTTGTTACACTAACCCTTACTAGTACGTCACCCTCGATCAAGTATCAATCGTCAGAAAACGTACTAGTACTTGTCCCGCATACAATGTATTAAAATGAAATTTATGCATTGTTTATGCTGGCAGCACTTTATTTTCGAATTTGTAAATTTACAACTGTATTGAAAAATATAATATATTACACATTATTTATAATATTTGAGATATTTTCTCCATAATAATAATGAAAAGGAATAAGATTTTGCATGCTTAAAGCACATAGGATTATATTTACAACTCAGCATTAACAAAACTGGAACAAAAGCAGTGAAAAACGTCTTTTATAGACTGTTTTTCAAAATATCTAAACTCAATAATTCGGACCCTCTCTAACAAAATTACGAATACTTCAAATTCTTTCATAGGTTCTTTGAGTAAATAAATAGGTGGTATCGAAGTGTAAATTTTCAGTATTTCTATAGTTTAATAGTTAAAGAATCATTAAACCATATAATGTATGATTTTCTGGTCATTCCTTTATAATCTGATCATTTCTTTATAAAAGAACTGTATACTTAAGTCAAATGTTCCGTATTCATTTAGCAATATTTTGAATAGTACATAAAAGACAGTAAATAATGTGATTAAGTTTTTTCTATAAGACTCCTATATTTTGATATGTAGAGTTATTTCATTTTTGTGAAAGAAAATAAACAGGAAAAATAGCGTTTATAGATTCATTAATCTTGGAAACACTTCACTTTTACTGTTTTAAATTTAGGAGTTCATTAACACATAGCGTATGGATACATTTCCCAGCGGAATTGACGCTTATCACGTATATTTAATTATTCAGTTAAATCGAAAATTATTTAATTTTTTAACCAACTTTTCGTATTTTATATTGAAATATATAAACAAATATATAAATAGAAATATATAAACAACAACCATAAGATTTTTGTAAACAAAAAATATAGTTTTTAGTGGATAAGTTTATAATAGTATCGTAAATATGAAAAATAAAAAAAAAATAGTATATAGTTTTAATTTTTCCCGTCTGTGGTTCCACATCGACTGATGTAAAAACTAGTTTTTATTTGTCTAAATATTTTGAGAATCTATGTCGTAGACAAGAACATTCGTTTTCCTGTATATACCGTTATTTTTGTACCCACAAACAAACCATGTTGTTACACTAACCCGTACTAGTACGTGACCCGCACTCAAGTATCAAACGTCAGAAAACTTACTAGTACGTGACCAGCATGCAATGTGTTAAAATCTTTTGTAATGGAATTATTGCAATTATCAGATTTAATAATCATTTTTATTTCCTACATGTTTAGATTTATTTTGGGCTGTAAAAATTAAAACAATATCTAAATTTTGAAACATAGGGGTTTATACAGTCCAAGCGTTACTATGCAATTCATTGCTTTTTTTTGTACTAGTCAAAATATCTCTAAATAAACAATTAAAACTATCATTGTGTATACCAGAGACTTTGCTTTTTTTCTATTTCATCCCCTAAGAAATGTAATTTTCGTAAAATATTTGGTCTAACTATCTTGTACTATCCGTAAACATCAATATATTTGTCACATTTAGCATTTTCTATCAATTCAAGTATCAATCGTCAGAAAACGTACTAGCGCATGTCCCGGGTTCAAGTACCAATCAACAGAAAATGTACTAGTACATGTTTTCGCGCTGAAGTATCAATCGTCAGGAAACGTACTAGTACGTGTCCCACATACAATGTGTTATATGATATATTACATTAAAAATTATTTGTAAAATTTCGGGTTTTGTCTCCCATAAAAGAATAGATGAAAAAAATACACTCTTTGATATGCTCAAAGCACATTGGGTCTTTTTTACAGCTCTACTTCTAAAGATATCGGAACAAGGCTAGTGCAAAAAGTCGTTCTTAGCGTTGTATTTCAAAATAGCTGCAGTCGATAAATTCGTTCTATCGAACATAGGGGGGACCCAAATGTCCCTTATCGGTCCCCGGAGTAACTCCAAAGGCGGTGGGGAAGTGAGGAAACCCCTTCCAACGGTTTTTCCTCCGCGGCAGGGAAAACGGCATTCCACAGTGCCCTTTCGGAAGCCTACTACGCATGTGCGGTGGATGGTGCTAGAACTAGGGCAATAGCTAGATCATCATGCTCTCACTTCAACAGTTCTCTCCATCCTCCTTGCGTCCCGCAGACGATTTCGGGGTGCCGTGGATGGGATGTTCTCGCTATTCCGTGGAATGTTGTGACGTCAGTGACATGGTTTGACAGCAAGACGGGGGGAAATATAATTATATTTGTTGAAATGCAATGGCTTTTTTTCTAATAAAAACACGAATGCTTTTATAAAAGGATGCTTGTGGAAAACTGCGCAAACTGGAGGTAAGGCTCGATTTTTTTTTCTTTTCGTTAAAAAGTTTTTTATTCGTTCGTTTATGGAAGGAAGTGGAAGAATATGACAGGGTGCCACTGCAGGGAGGTTGCAAGCTAAAAAATATTGTGTATTATGCACTTTTAAATAACTTTTATTACTTGAAATAAGATGCAACTTGTTGAGTGACAGGAAAAGTTAAAATCAAATCAAAGAAATTATCTTTAAATTTTGTTTTTTAATGATGAACATTATAAAAATGTTTAATATTATTTTTCTATCATAATAGTGAGCTTATAAAAATATTTCTTTTTGACAAAAATTTTAATAACCAAATTAAACATTAAAATTTTTTTAAACTGTAGTAAATAAACTACCCTTTTTGTTTTTTTAAATAATGCATAAGTAATATAAAATATACATTTAATCTGTAGTATTCATATATATTAGAAACACAACTTTAAAAAAGTTATATACGTAATTTTATAAGAAAAATAAGTACATTAATTATCTTTTAAACAATCTAACGTTTTTAAATGTTCACATTAATAATACATACCATAAAACGATCTAAATGGTGCATAAGTCATATAAAATATATATTTAATCTGCAGTATTAATATATATTAGAAGCTCAATAAAAAAAAGTTTTATACATAATTTTATATGAAAAATAAGAACATTAATTATCTTTTAAACAATATTACGTATTTAAATGTACACATTAATAATACATACAATAAACTAATCTAAATAATGCATAAGTATAATAAAATAAATTTAATCTGTAGTATTCATATATATTAGAAACACAACTTTAAAAAAGTTATATACGTAATTTTATAAGAAAAATAAGTACATTAATTATCTTTTAAATAATCTAACGTATTTTAATGTACACATTAATAATAAATGCCATAAAACGATCTAAATGATGCATAAGTCATATAAAATATTTATTTAATCTGCAGTGTTAATATATATTAGAAACTCAATTTTAAAAATTTTTATACATACTTTTATACGAAAAATAAGACCATTAATTATCTTTTAAACAATATTACGTATTTAAATGTACACATCGATAATACATACCAAAAACTGATCTAAATAATGCATAAGTAATATAAAATATATATTTAATGTGTAGTATCCATATATATTAGAAACAAAACTTTAAAAATGTTATATACTTAATTTTATAAGAAAAATAAGAACATTAATTATCTTTTAGACATTCTACTTATTTAAATGTATACATTAATAATACATACCATAAACTTATCTTTACTTTACTTTATCAATATTACTTTTATCAATTTTACTTTATAAACTTTTTTCTGCCATTTAGATAATCTTCACCTCGATGAAAATTAAAAGATGCTCTTCGTATTTATATATTAATAGCGGGATTTTTAATATGTGCTTATTTAAGAAAATATTTCTTAAAGCAGCTTAATTTATTATTTCAAAAAATTAAACTATCAAAATAAAATAATTATAATAATTCCTTAATATAAATATATTCAATCAGGTTTTATCGTTTAAAGTCTCTGCAAATAATGTATTTTGCAATCGATAAGTTGATGTACATAGTTAAATCCTTGCATATATATATATATATATATATATATATATATATATATATATATATATATATATATATATATATATATATATACACTAAACTGGGTAACGCATTATCATTTATACTATTATAATTTATACTAATTATACTAAAGTTCAATATAAAATATAGTTATAAAAATGCTTTTGAAAAATTAAATGAACGATAGATATCCTGTATAAAGATATTTGAACATACAAATTTTTCTCAGTCATAAAATTTTCTTAGCATTATTTTTCAAAAAGTCTTTTACATGATAAAATAATTTAAATTTTATGTGTTGATTAAAACATTGTATATGATATTGGGTGGGTTAAGACTACAGTAAATGTAAATCCCTGATGTTATAATATTGAACTTAATTTTTTGAGGTTCAATCTAAAATTTTAGAACTGTATGTAATTGTTGACTATAA
>CM063497.1:105606717-105631717 GCA_032207245.1 Pardosa pseudoannulata | reverse complement strand
CCATTTTACAGTATAGTACAACCTCGATTATAAGAAGTAATTGAGACCGAACCTACTTCAGGTAATCGAGAAATCATCAATAATCATCTGGTTTAATCCTTAATTTGACAAGATGGTTTTTTTTTAATATTTTTTAATTTTAATTTCTGTTATTTTCCCATGTCTGTATAGACATTAGGATCTCTGTAAAATAATTTAAAAAATATCATTTTCTATTTTTGAGATGATTAATGTCCGCTGTGGCGAACACTGATAATTATGTAATATAGTATTTATAAATATACTTGTCCGGTGTAGCGGACATTTAATTGTTTTTAGACTAGGCAGTATGGCCTTCCAAACTTCGAAAATGGGGTGTTTTTGTTTAGAACAGGGATGTTTGAAAGGTGGTATAAGCACACTTATTCTATAAATTGTGCTTGCAAGAAGGAATTCTAAAAAAAGAAATACCAAAATATTTATTTGCACTCGTAGTCTGGAAAGGACGGCTTGCACACAAAAGAAATGTGGGAAAATTGAACAGCATGTTTGTAAAGAGAAAAATTTGAATGGTAGAAGAAAGTGAAAAGAAAGTGAAGGAGATACCAAATTCGGTTAACGGAGAGTTTTGGTTAATCCATATTCAGATAATCGATGTTCTACTGTAAATATTTTCTATGTGAAATCAGATAGTTCTTTTTATACGAATTTTTCATTTTCATAAATGTGATCCTATAATATATTTAAAAATATAGCTGATAAAAAACGTGACTTGCTGTAATAATCAAATATGTTTAAACTTCATACACATTTTATTATGTAAAATCCATAATAACATTTTAAGTATGCATCGATATGTAATCGACAAAAATTAGTTTAGTTTCATTTAAACTACATTATTTACTGTAAGTAATAAAAATTAAGATTTAACATTCATTTTTTCATTTAAAAATGCTTATTACATATTTGTTCATATTTAAATTTTGAAGCAACTAACGGTGTTTGATGTAGAGCAGAATATCATTTCGTTTTTATAGTCTATAAATATAAAAATAAATATTTTTTATTTTTATTGTATTGAAAAATGACAGAATTCCCTATAATTCTAATTCCGCGCATACATAGACGGTAACAACAGAGTACGGAGACGGGAGACGAGACGTCCGGACACAGAGACGGGAACAGTGTATGAGGTACTTATAAAGTGGACTCCCGTTAATGTGATCAGTTTAGGGCACCGTGATTTTGATAACAATAACCGATTGGTAACAATAAACTATATGAAAAATTAGATAAATTTACCAGGACGAAATATAGACTGGATATTAATATATAATATATTATATATTAATATATAATATATTATATATTAATATATAATATATAATATATTAATAGACGCGAGACGGGACGACGGGAGACAGAGACGGGAACACTATGAGCTATTTATACAGATAACTCCGCTTAATGTGATCAGTTTGGGACACCCGATTTTGATACCAATAACCGATTGATAACAATAAACGATATGCACAATTAGATAAATTTAACGGGACGAAATATAGACCGGATATTAATATATAATATATTATATATTAATATATAATATATTAATAGACGGGTGACGGGAAGCAAGAGACAGAGACGGGAAGAGTGTATGAGGTACTTATACAGTGGACTCCGCGTAATGTGATCAGTTTGGGACACCGTGATTTTGATAACAATAACCGATTAATAACAATAAACGAGATGCACAATTAGATAAATTTACAGGAACGAAATATAGACGGGATATTAATATATAATATATTAATATCCGGGAATAATAATAATGTAATAATCCGGGATATTACGGAATATTAATATATAATATATTATATATTAATATATAATATATAATATATTAATAGACGGGAAACGGGACGACGGGAGACAGAGACGGGAACACTGTATAAGCTATTTATACAGTGGACTCCATTTAATGTGATCAGTTTGGGACACTGTGATTTTAGATAACAAAAACGGATTGATAACAATAAACGATATGCAAAATTAGATACATTTACCGGGACGAAATATAGACCGGATATTAAGATATAATATATTATATATTAATATATAATACATAATATATTAATAGACGGGTGACGGGAAGCAAGAGACAGAGACGGGAAGAGTGTATGAGGTACTTACACAGTGGACTCCGCGTAATGTGATCAGTTTGGGACACCGTGGTTTTGATAACAATAACCGATTAATAACAATAAACGAGATGCACAATTAGATAAATTTACCGAGACGAAATATAGACGGGATATTAATATATAATATATTAATATCCGGGAATAATAATAATGTAATAATCCGGGATATTACGGAATATTAATATATAATATATTATATATTAATATATAATATATAGTATATTAATAGACGGGAAACATGACGACGGGAGACAGAGACGGGAACACTGTATAAGCTATTTATACAGTGGACTCCATTTAATGTGATCAGTTTGGGACACTGTGATTTTGGATAACAAAAACTGATTGATAACAATAAACGATATGCAAAAATTAGTTAAATTTACAGGGACGAAATATAGGTGGGATATTAATATATTATATATTAATATATAACATATAATATATTAATATATAATATATAATATATTAATACACGGAAGATAGAGACGAGAACACTGTATAAGCTACTTATACAGTGGACTCCGCGTAATGTGATCAGATTGGGGCATCGTGATTTTGATAACAATAACCGATTGATAACAATAAACGATATCCACAATTAGATAAATTTACCATCAACCCTTTTAATTCCAAAGTACTAAATTTCCAAACAAAATGAATAAAATATACCTTTTATTTATGTACTGTATATTATTTTTTTAAAACATAAGAATTGTATACATAATTATTCGATTACATTTCGATCTTTTGTTTTAATGTTAAATCATTTCGCTTACTGTCTTTCATATCGACAAGCTGCATTTATGCGAGCAAGGCATAAAACGTGAATACGCTCCTTCTCAGTTCCGATAATAATGTGTTGAATTCTGCTTATCTGACACCATTGACCATCAGCAAGGTGTGCGTATTTCTGAAAAATTCAAGAAACGTGTAATTTTCCACTCCTTTATTCCCTCCCAATTTCTCTAAGTTGAAGAGGAGAATTCTCGGAAATTTAAACAACAACGAAGGGAACAAAAAGAATGGGTTCCTTCTGAAATTATTGTAAATATTCCTTTGCCAGTTAAAATGAGGTTCGAAAACTCATCTCATTAACTGATGGAACGATTGCATAAAGCGATAATTTTAACATATAAATGAATAGAGAATACCGGGACGAAGTGATTTCGATAACAATAAGCGATTGATTACATTAACCGCGATCACATTAGGCACATGAGTCCACTGTATATACAAAAACAATTTGTTCAATCGTGTTTGTACATTTCACCAATATTGGAAAATTTTTAAACGGAATTACTAATTCATACTATTTTCTAAAACAAATTGTTAATTATAATATTCTCCGTTATTTATGTATATGCAAGTGTAAGAAAGCATAAATCCTATTTCGCAAAGTTGAAGTTATAAATATATCTTCCTTAGTGACGGAGTTTTTCTACCAACTACAATTGAAAAAGGTTTTCTGACACAGAATAAAAACACACAAGAATGAAATTTAAGGAATAATTTCAAATTGTAAATAATTAAGTAAATGTTTTTTTAAAAGTCTAGGCTATAAGGATATTGTAAAACATTAAGAAAAATATTGGCATTGGATGCCTCCGATAATTTATAAGAACAAATATGTTATTCTTTTAGAAAATCAAGTAGTGGTTAATTTTAAATGAAATATTCCAGATAATCTCTACTCTGTTGATTTTTCAAGAATTTTTAAGGAGAGATTCCAAGATTACACTATAGATCTTTTGTAATTTAAAAACTAATTTTTATACTGGATTTGAAATTTACGTAAACGTTTCTTTAATGTCTAAAATATAATAATAGTGTAAAATATTAAGAAAAAAATAGGAATGGGATGGCGTGGAGATTGTAAAACAGCATATAAGTTATAATTTTAGAAAATAACGTAGTGGTTAATTTTAAAGTGAATAGTCAAGATAAACTCCTCTTTGTTGATCTTTCAAGAACTTTTAACGATAGATTCCAAGATTACATTATAGATCATTTTTAATTTAATAAATAATATTTAAAGTTAAAATTGGGATTAAGTTTTGAGAAGAAATAAAAATAAATAGTAAGAACTATGCAAGAATTTTGAAAAACACTTAACACCTTTTACCCATAACTACCAGAAATTATAAATACAACATATAGGTTATTCTTTCAGAAAATCATGTAGTGTTTAATTTTAGAGAAAATATTCCAGATAATCTCTACTCTGTTGATCTTCCAAGAATTTTTAAGGATAGATTCCAAGATAACATTATTGATCTTTTGTAATTTTTATAAATAATTTTTAAAGTTAAAATTGGGGTTAAAATTTACTTAAAGGTTTCTTTAAAGTCTAAAGTATAAGAATAAAATAAAACAATAAGAAAAAATTGGAATAGGATAGCGGGGAGATTTTATAACAACATTTAGGTTATTATATTAGAAAACCATGTAGTGGTTAATTTTAAATGAAATATTCTACAGAATCTCTGTGCTATTGATCTTTCAAGAATTTCTAAGGATAAATTCAAAGATTACACAATAGATCTTTTGTAATTTATTAAATGATATTTAAGTTTAAAATTGGGGTTAAGTTTTGAGAAGGAATGAATTAAAATTGTAAGACCTATGGTGAATTTTGCAAAGATATTAATACCGTATACCCTTAACTACCAGAAATTATGAATGTAATTTATATGTTTTTCTTCTAGAAAATCAGGTAGTGGTTAATTTTAAAGGAAATATTCCAGATAATCTCTGTTCTGTTGATCTTTCAAGATTTTTTAAGGATAGATTAAAAAGTTACACTATAGATTTTTGTAATTTCATAAATAATTTTTAAAATTAAAATTAGGGTTAAAATTTACATAAAGGTTTCTTCAAAGTCTAGAAAATAAGAATAGTGTAAAGCATTAAGAAAAATTGGAATGGTATAGCGGGGAGATATTATAACAACCTATAGGTTATTCTTTTAGAAAATCATGTAGTGGTTAATTTTAAAGGAAATAGTCCAGATAAACTCCTCACTGATGATCTTTCAAGAATTTTTAAGGATAGATTCCAAAATTACATTATAGATCTTTTGTAATTTTATAAATAATTTTTAAAGTTAAAATTAGGGTTAAAATCTACGTAAAGGATTCTTTAAAGTCTACACTATAAGGATAATGTATAACACTAAGAAATAATTGGAATGGGATAGCGGGGAGATTTTATAACTACATTCAGGTTATTCTTTTAGAAAATCGCGTAGTAGTTAATTTTAAAGGAATATTCCCGATAATCTCTACTCTATTGATCTTTCAAGAATTTGTAATGAAAGATTTCAAGATTACATTATAGTTATTTTGTAATTTAGTAAATAATATTTAAAGTTAAAATTGGGGTTAAGTTTTGAGAACGAATGAATATAAATTGTAAGACCTATGGGAAATTTTGCAAAGATATTAACACCTTATACCCTTAACTACCAGAAATTATAAATACAACATATAGGTTATTCTTTTAGAAAATCACGTAGTGGTTAAATTTATAAGAAATATTCCAGATTATCTCTACGCTGTTGATCTTTCAAGAAATTTTAAGGATAGATTCCAAGATTATATTATAGATCATTTTTAATTTAATGAATAATTTTTAAAGTTAAAATTCTCGTTAAAATGTACGTAAAAGTTTATTTAAAGTCTAGATTATAAGAATGGTGTAAAACCTTTAGAAAAATTTGGAATGGGATAGCAGGGAGATTTTAAAACAAAGTATAGATTATTATTTTAGAAAATCAGGTATTGGTTAATTTTAAAGAAAAATTTCCAGATAATCTCCACTCTGTTGATCTTTCAAGAATTTTTAAAGATAGATTCGAAGATTACACTATAGATTTTTTGTAATTTCATAAATAATTTTTAAATTTAAAATTGATGTTAAAATTTACATAAGGTTTCTTCAAAGTGTAGACTATGAGAATAGTGTAAAATATTAAGAATAAATTTTAATAGGTTAGCGGGGAGATTTTATAACAACCTATAGGTTATTCTTTTGGAAAATCAGGTAGTACTTAAGTTTAAAGGAAATAGTCCAGATAATATCTACTCTATTGATCTTTCAAGAATTTGTAAGGTTAGATTCCAAGATTACACTATAGATTTTTTGTAATTTCATAAATAATTTTTAAATTTAAAACTGGATTTAAAATTTTCGTAAACGTTTCTTTAACGTCTAAAATATAATAATAGTGAAAAACATTAAGAAAAAAATAGGAATGGGATAGCGTGGAGATTATATAACAACATATAAGTTATACTTTTAGAAAATCACGTAGTAGTTAATTTTAAAGGAAATAGTCCAGATAATCTTTACTCTGTTGATCTGTCATGAATTTTTAAGGATAGATTACAAGATTACATTATAGATCTTTTGTAATTTCACAAATAATTTTTAAAGTTAAAATTGGGGTTAAAATTTGGGGTTAAAATTGGGGTTAAAGTCTAAAATATAATAATAGTGTAAAACATTAAGAAAAATTGGAATGGGATAACGGGAAGATTTTATAACCTCTAGGTTATTCTTTTAGAAAAAAAAGTAGTGGTTAATTGTAATGGAAATATTCCAGATTATCTTAGGCTGTTGATCGTTCAAGAATTTTTAAGGATAAATTCCCAGATTAGATTATAGATCTTTGGAAATTTCATAAATAATTTTTAAAGTTAAAATTGGGGTTAAAATTTACTTAAAGGTTTCTTTAAAGTCTAGATTATAAGAATATTGTAAAATATTTAGAAAAAATTGAAATGAGATAGAGGGGAGATTTTATAACAACATATAGATTATTCTTTTAGAAAATCACGTAGTGGTTAATTTTAAAGGAAATATTCCAGATAACCTTTACGCTGTTGATCTTTCAAGAATTTTTAAGGATAGATTCCAAGATTACATTATAGATCTTTTGTAATTTCATAAATAATTTTTTAAGTTAAAATTGGGGTTAAAATTTACATAAAGGTTTCTTCAAAGTCTAGACTATAAGAATAGTGTAAAACATTAAGAAAAATTGGAATGGGATAACAGGAAGATTTTATAACAACATTTAGATTATTGTTTTAGAAAATCACGTATTGGTTAATTTTAAAGGAAATATTCTAGATAATCTCTCCTCTGCTGATCTTTCAAGAATTTTTAAGGATAGATTCCAAAATTACATTATAGATCTTTTGTAATTTCATAAATAGTTTTTAAAATTAAAATTGGACTTAAAATTTGCATAAAGGTTTCTTCAAAGTCTAGACTATAAGAATAGTGTAAAACATTAAGAAAATTGGAACGGGATAGCGAGTAGATTTTATAACAACCTATAAGTTATTCTTTTGGAAAATCACGCAGTGATTAATTTTAAAGGAAATATTCCAGATAATCTAATTCCAGATAAGCTGTTGATCTTTCAACAATTTTAAGGATATATTCCAAAATTACTGTTGGACTTTAATGGTTAGTATAACGAAGTCTCGTTAATCCTATTAATTTTAAACAGAGACATGTCCTTTAGCACAGTGGAAGACTTTTGGCATGTAGAATAGCAAAGAGGTAGAATAAACAAATTTCCTAATTAGAACATGAATTTTATTGATGATACGAAGAATCTCCTCCAACACAAAAAAAATTGAAGTATTTACAAAGATACATATTAATAAAATAACTCCATCGTACCCAGCGACGGGACAAGCTTAAAAAAAACACTAGCGTTACATAATGCAAAGATAACAGAAGAAAATAGTTGCAACTCAGCAGACTACAGACGTATTTTATATACTCGCGTCAATTAATTATGCAACATTTCTACACAAGTGTTACAAAAATATGTTGCCAAATATGAATACAGAAACATCTTTTATCGATACACAAAAATATCCGAATTTTTAAAAAACAATTACTTTGAGATAATGACGTCATTTTAGACCAACATCTTGATTAACTTTGACGTCACTTCACATAGTTAAACCACGAAATTTTTTTACACAATTACCGGAATTAAGAAAAATTAAACTTGGGAAGTTCTAAAAACTCAGCATGTTATTCTAAAAACAATGATACAAGTTATTTTTATTTACTTTAAACTTAATTAAGAATGACCAACAATTAACTTATAAATCTTTCGTAACTTAATACACAATATTTCAAGATAAAATGAAGGTTAACTTTTGAAAAGGAATGAAAATAAATAGTAACAACTATGGTGAATTTCGCAAAGCTATTAACAACTTATACTCATAACTACCACAAATTATAAATGATAAGATTAAGAGTATTTCTCTGGATGTAAGCATAAGAAGAAAGTCAGTGTTTATTACATATATCTTAATTATTTATTCTAAATATGCACTTTTCTGTACTTTACGATCTTGAGAAACGAACATTTTTTGGACTGCAGTGCGAAATTTTTTCCGCTTACTCAGCGTTTAAAAGCGCTACAAGTATATTTAAATTAATATTTTTAATCGTAAAACATTAATTAAATATACGTAGCAAAACTGGCTATTGGGAATTGGATTTAAGCAGAATTGTATAGAGATTTTGGAGGTGGTTTATGCAAATATTTTTAGCAAATCTTTTAATGGTTACTTTCATAGGAAAAATTAAAGATAAATTTTCTGTCAGCCATTTTTTTCTAGAATATACAGGATAGTCTGCATATTTCATTATAGTAAAATGTCAATTGATAATTTAAATCCACTGTTGAATTTATGGTTAATTTTTAAAGTAGTATTATACATATATATATATATATATATATATATATATATATATATATATATATATATATATATATATATATATATATATATATATATATATATATATATATATATATGTGTGTGTGTGTGTGTGTGTGTGTGTATGTGTATGTGTGTGTGTGTGTATTTAGGCTGTATTTAACCAGCAAGGACGAGTGTTTCCGAAGTTACTCGAGAACGCGGAACGGGCCTCGGAGACCCGGTACAACTTTTTTTTGAATAAAATACCAACAAAATTGTTTTTGGTGATGAATAGAAAATGTGTATCCTCAAATATACTGCATAAAAAGTTTAAAATATATTTCGGTTTAATTAAAATATTAATTTTTTAAAGTATTTTCGACTGCATATCTTTTATTAGCATTCCGAAAGCACAAATATGAGACAAACAGTTAAAAACTTAAATTATTTCCTTATAGTTCATCTTTTAATTTAATCATTTTAGTGTTATAACAATGTATTAGGTTGGGGAAAAAGAAATCCATTATTTTTGCATGAAATTAATGACTTTATTAATTGTTCGATTTGGGTCAATTATGCACCGTTTTGTTCTATGATTTGTTGCCATTTTAAAGGTAGCTTCATAATGCATCTCTCATAGAAGTCTTGGTTCTTAACGGCCGAAAACTCTAGTAATCGATTTTTACAATCTTATCTTGATCCCAGTTTCTTATCACACAGAAAGTTTTTGTAATGTGAGAAAAAGATGGTAATCGCTTAGTGCCAGGTCCGGATTATATGGTGGATGCATTAAAACATTCCCACTAAACTCCCTGAATTTCTGACGAGTCACTACAGATATGTGTGGCCTGGGGTTGTCCTGATGGAACACATTATCCCTTCTGTTGGTCAATTTTGGCCTTTTCTGGTCAATTGCTTGCTTTAAGCGGTCCAGTTGTTGAAAGTAGAGATCTGAATTCAGTGTTTGGCCATACGGAAGCAACTCATAGTAAATGATTACCTTCCAGTCCCACCAAACACACAGTAGAGCCTTCCTGACCGTTAGTCCTTATTTGGCCACCGTTTGATCTACTTCACTGCGCTTTGACCACGATCGTTTTCACACAATATTGTCATATTTGCATTTCTCATCCCCAGTCACCATTCGTTTAAGAAATGGTCTTTGATTATGAAGAACCTTCTAATAGTATAAACATAATATAAACATAACTACATCAATTTCTTTAGTAAATTACTCATTAAAGCGTATGGATAAGTGTATTAGAAACATCCTTATATGAATTTCCGAATAGCATTTAAAATTATGATATTTTTTACGTGGAAAAATGCAAAACTAGTAGCAACAATAGGCATTTTATTCCAAATACTTTAACCCCTTCCCTGTTTTGCCCTTACGCCGTACGGGCACACCTTTCGGGCCTTTAGTGATTTGCCCGTACGACGTAAGGGCAATCTGATTTCTATTTCTCTTGCACTGTTTAGGCCGTATTGTTTACAATTTTAATAACAAATTATTAGTATACATGGTGATAGTTGTCCAGTAAATGATAGTTTGCAGTTTATTGTATTTTCTACTCTGATTGGTTCAAAAGCGCAGGGTTTTTCGCATATTTTGTATCAGAAGACGAATTGTCATCTTTCAGTGTATAGCTTTCTGGTTATATTTTACTAACCGCCTAATAATTTTATTGATGTAAGAGTTGAATAATATATTTTTACTTTTCAATAACGGATAAATCAGAATTTCTTGTGATTCGAACTGTTACTGGGAATCAGAAACTGAATTATCTGTAAATGATAGTAGCGAAATTTTACTAGATGACCTGGATAGTAGTGACTCTGGTAGTAGTACAGATAGAATCAGACAAGCAAGACAATTTTTTGAAATTAATTGTGATAATCCTTGGGATCTGCCTCCTAGATTTGCTTTCACTGGAATTCCAAAAATTAACTTGGATATCGATGAGACTAAAGTTAAACTTCAGTTCTATGATGCTTTCATAGAAAGAAAAAAAATTGTAACAAATGCTTAAAATATGAGAAATGTTAATTTTAATATTATATCTTTAGTTAAAAATGTAAAATAAAAAAAAAACTAAATAAAAAAATGTGAAATTTTTTTTCCCCAAATTCTGAAAAAAAAAATGAAACTGTCAAAGGGTAAAATTATTACTACTTATCATAATCTATTGATCCGAAAAATTGTTAAATATATCTGAACAAGATCTTCACAAAACACGGAGAATTCACCTCTCCGTGTTTTGTGATTATTCCATAATAAAATTTAAAAATATTATTAAGCTATAAAGAAAATAAATATAGAATAATTTTATGTTTAAACACTTTGTAGAAAATTCAGAATAACCTTTGCATTATTCCTCCATGCCGAAATATGAATGAAGGCACAAATCATTTTAGATTGCATTTTAAGGATATACGTAAATCATTAAACGTAAAATTTGAGGTTAATTTTAAAGTAGAAAGCCATTTAAATTGAACCAATTATAGAGCAATTTGATATCTTTTATCACTAATTACCTATATCCTTTAATGGTAAAATACATTGCAAAATTAGTCATAAGCTTTATATAGATGAGAACCATGCAAATAATTTGAATTATATTTTAGCACGAATTAAATTATACAAAGTACACACTTCTGAGAATTTTCTGAATTACATAAAATATTATAATGAGTGAATTCACCATATAAACATCTTCAGATATAATTATCGTCTTTCAAGATTATGAAAAATAATGCAATAATTTTAGTATTGCACCATATGGATAGCCAAACCTTATTTCAAAATGAATTAGAGGTTGTAGACTAATCTTTAAAATATAAAGGTTGTCGTAATTTTAAAGAATTTTGCAATTATATTGCCATTTTTAATTGAATTACTAAAAAAATTAATGCTATTACTCTTGAAAAACTTTTCAATTAGTTTCTTCATAAATGAATGAACACAATATAAACAATAATTTATAAATTTATTTTATATCGAGCACATTCTATGTAGGGTTTAAGCGGCGCTCCATTCCATTTGATATTTGATCCAAAAATTCCACCACGCGCCCTTTGATCCTGCTTTCGTCGTCTGAAACAAAGCAAGTAGGGAAAAGAAATTTGAACATATTTGGTCTCTTAGAAAGAATTGCACCTTTGTTACGAAATGCATTGCCTCTTTTTGAAGAAAAGTGCCCTTTTTTGTTAGAAAGAGTGACTTTTTTGCCTGCATCCACTGCCCGTTTTTTGTCCTATAATGAATCGTAATTTTATCAGAATACAAATCAGTAAAGAAAATAAAATAAAGAAGCGTATGAATATTTTGGGGAAATATTTAGAAGAAACTTGAAGTGTGAGAGAGTGAATTTTTTATTTTATCCTCTGCCAGTTTTTAGGCATATAATGAATCGTAATTTTACCAGAATACAAATCAGTAAAGAAAATAAAATAAAGACGAAGCGTATGAATATTTTGGGGAAATATTTAAAAGAAATTTGAAGTGTGAGAGAGTGGCTTTTTTACCTTAAGCCACTGCTCTTTTTTTGTCCTATAATGAATCGTAATTTTATCAAAATGCAATCAGTAAAGGAAAGAAAATAAAGACGAAGTGTATGAATATTTTGGGGAAATATTTAAAAGAAATGTGAAGTGTGAGGGAGTGAATTTTTTACCTCTATCCTCTGCCAGTTTTTAGACCTATAATGAATCATAATTTTACTAAAATACAAATCAGTAATGAAAATAAAATAAAAAAGAAGTGTATGAATATTTTGTTTAAATATTTAAAAGAAACTTGAAGCGTGAGAGAGTGACTTTTTTACCTTAAGCCTCTACCAATTTTTAGGCCTGTAATGAATCGTTATTTTATCAGAAAACGAATCAGTAATGATATAAAATAAAGAAGAAGTGTATGAATATTTTGGAGAAATATTTAAAAGAAACTTGAAGTGTGAGAGAGTGACTTTTTTATCTTAAGCCAGTGTCCTTTTTAGGCCTATAATGGTTCACAATTTTATCAGAATACGAATTAGTAAAGAATATAAAATAAAGAAGAAGTGTATGAATATTTTGGGAAAATATTTAAAAGAAACTTAAAGTGTCAGAAAGTGACTTTTTTCCTAAGCAACTCCTAAGTTTTAGGTCTATAATTAACTTTAATTCTTTAAAATTACGAATCAGTAAAAAAAATAAAATAAAAAGACTATGAAGACTTTAAAGAAGACTATATGAAGACCATAAAAAGATTAATTTGTATGATAGAGTAACTTTTTTTGAATTAAGCATCTGCCCGTTTTTAGGTCTGTAATGAACTGTAATTTTATCAGAATGCGAAACAGTGGAGGAAATAAAATAAAGAAGACAGAACTTTTATTAAACTTTCTATTTTGAGGGTATATTAAAAAAAAACAGGAAGAAAATCCAGGAAGAAAATCTGTTAAATATGATTCAACCTTGGATGAATAATGATTGATGATCAAAACATTTTAGTATAGCATTTTATATATTATGGAATAATAGCCATGGTTAGATTCATGGTAAATTTCATGTCGCAAAGAAATGGAATGTCATAATTATCAAACATTTTGGAAAAGTATTCATATTTCATATCAGTACAAAATATTATTAATGATGAAGTTGTACGAAATTAACTAGAAAACAGCGACATATTTTACAACGTAATGCAACTATTTTTGTAGAAATTAATGGTATTTCAGTAGATTAATTTCTAGTTGGAAAACACAAGAATGTAGTAATTACGGAATATTTTGCAACGGTAATAAATTTTTATACCACTACCACAAAATTTCCGTTATAAATATCTAGATTTAATTGCCAGATGTTTCACAACTCAATGCATAATTTTTGTATAGTTTGGTAGCATTTTAGTAATTAAATTTCTGGTTGAAAAATTCAAGGACGTAGTAATTAAAGAAAACTTGCAATTATTGTTATATTTTATAGCACCGCAGAAATTTTTTTAGTTAAAAAGGCCAACCTTAAATACAGATAGAAACAAATCAAATATTATACAACGTAATACAATCATATTAACATATTGTGTGCGGGTACATTTCGCAGCGGAATTGTACTGGGAGCGGGCGTTTCGCGAGTAAATTTAGTTAATCAGTTAAATCTGAATAGATCGAAAGTTTTTTAATATTTTAACCAGGTTTTCGTATGTTATATTGACATATATAAACAAATATATATATATATATATATATATATATATATATATATATATATATATATATATATATATATATATATATATATATATATATATATATATATATATATATATATATATATATATATATATATATATATCGTTTTTGGAAAGATAAATAAAAAGTTCATTTTAAATCTAAATTGATTATTTTTAATCAACCTTCCCGTTCTTTGGTTCCGCATTGACTGATGTAAAAACTAATTTTTATTTGCCTAAACATTTTCAGAATCTATGTAGTGGACAAGAACATTCGGCTTTGTTTTGTACCCACAAACAAACCATGTTGTTACACTAACCCGTACGAGTACTTGACCCACGCCCAAGTATCAATCATCAGAAAACATACTATGACGTGTCCCGCATACAATGTGTTAATAGAACCTAACATATATAATTAAAGAAGACATATTGAAAAATTAATTGATAAATTTATATGAATATATCGAAAATTGAAGCTAAAATAATCAGTTTACCATCTGTTTCAGACATTATCACAGAAATAATGGATTATTAATTCCATGATTTTGATGCATTAATTTATAGATTACGACAATCATTCATAGCTGAATGAATAGTGTAGTGACCCACTCGCTTAAGAACTGTACAAACGTCTTCTTCATTTCGCATTGGATCAGCTTAGGCAATGTGGATCCTGCACTCTCTTACTTGTTACCTGAAAATTAACGGTATCAAGACAATGGATCAACTGAATTCTACGGTCCGAGCCCTCCAATAGAGAGATTTTAACAGTAATCATAAAAATGTCATAAACCGTAAATAAATATATAAGAGCCAAATATTATACAACACAATACAATCACATTGATAGAACATAACATAAATAATTATAGAAGGAATATTAAAAAATAATTTTATAATTTTGTATGAAGATCACGGAAATTGCTTAAAATATTTTGAAGCTAAAACACTAGATTACTATCTGTTTCAGACATTATCATAAAAATAATATTTTATTAATTGCATGATTTTGATGTATTAATTTAGAGATTACGACAATCATTCATTGTTAAATTTATAGTGTACTGACGCACTCGCTTGTGAATTATACGAATGTCTTTTTTATTCCACCTTGGGTAAGCCTTATGGAATGTGTCTCCATAACTCTCTCACTTGTAACCTGCAATTTAACGCTTTCAAGGCAATGGATAAACTGAATTTTACGATCCGAGCCCTCCAATTAAGAGATTTCTAAATGTAAACAGAAAAATGTCATAAACCGTAAATAAATATATAAGAGCCAAATATTATACAACACAATACAATCATAATAAAAGAACTTATGTAATTATAGATGGAATATGTAATTTTAGATAGAATATAGAAAAATTAGTTGATAATTTTGTATGAAGATCTCTGAAATTAATTAAAATATTTTGAAGCTAAAAATATTTTCTTTAATTTATTACTATCTTATCAGACATTATCATAGAAATAATGGATTATTAATTCCATGATTTTAATGTATTAATTTATAGATTAAGACAATCATTAGTAGCTGAATTTATAGTGTAGTGACGCATTCGCTTACGAACTATATTCTTCATGCTACCTTGGCTAAGCCTTATGCAATGTGCATCCTGCACTCTCTCACTTGTTACCTGCCATTTAAGGATTTAAAAGAAATGGATCAACTGAATTCTACGGTCCGAGCCCTCCAATAGAGAGATTTTAACAGTAATCATAAAAATGTCATAAACCGTAAATAAATATATAAGAGCCAAATATTATACAACACAATACAATCATAATAGAATAAAACATAAATAATTATAGTAAAAATATAGAAAAATTACTTGTCAATTTTGTATGAAGATCTCAGAAATTACTCAAAATATTTTGAAGCTAATAATATTAGTTTACCATCTGTTTCAGACATTATCATAGAAATAATGGATTATTAATACCATGATTTTGATGCATTAATTTATAGATTACGACAATCATTCGTAGCTGAATTTACAGTGTAGTGACTCACTCGCTTACGAACTATATGAAAGTATTTTTCATGCTACCTTGGATATGCTTTATGCAATGTGCATCCTGCACTCTCTCACTTGTTACCTGCCGTTTGAAGCTTTCAAGCTAATAGATCAACTGAATTCTACGGTCCGAGCACTCTAATCCAGATATTTCTAACAGCAAGCAAAAAATGTCATCAAGCGGAAAATAAAACAGCTAAAAGAGGAAAAAATAGTTAAATAGTAGACCTTCATATACAATTATTTGTTTAGCAGTAAAATAACAGATTTAATTTATAAATAAATAATTTTTATATGACGATCTCGAAAACTGAGTAAAATATTTTCAAGTTAAGAAAATCAGTTTACTATCTGTATCAGACATTATCATAGAAATAATGGTTTATTAATTCCATGATTTTAATGCAGTAATTTACAGATTACGACAATTATTCATCGCTGAATTTATATTGTAGTGTCGCACTCTCTTACAAACTATACGAACGTCTTCTTCATTCTACATTGGTTAAGCCTTTTGCAATGTGCATCCTGCACTCTCTCACTTGTTACCTGCCATTTAAGGATTTCAAGCTAATAGATCAACTGAATTCTACGGTCCGAGCCCTCCAATACAGAGATTTCTAATAGTAATCATAAAAATGTCATAAACCGTAAATAAATATATATAAGAGCCAAATATTATAGAACACAATATAATCACATTGATAGAACATAACATAAATAATTATAGTAAGAATATAGAAAAATTACTTGCTAATTTTGAATGAAGATCTCGGAAATTACTCAAAATATTTTGAAGCTAAGAAATTCAGTTTACTATCTTTTTCAGACATTATCATAGATATAATAGGTTATTAATTACATGATTTTAATGCATTAATTTATAGATTACGACAATTATTCATAGCTGAATTTAAAGTGAAGTACTTGCTTACGAACTATACGAACGTCTTCTTCATTCTACCTTCGGTAAGCCTTATACAATATGCATCCTGCTCTCTTTCACTTGTTAACTAGCCGTTTGAAGCTTTCAAGCTAATAGATCAACTGAATTCTACTGTCCAAGCCATTCAGTCCAGAGATTTCTAACAGTAAGCATAAAAATGTCTAAACCGTAAATAAATATATATCAGAGCCAAATATTATACAACGCAATACAATCATAATAATAGAACATAACATAAATAATTATAGTAGGAATATAGAAAAAATACTTGATAATTTTTATGAAGATCTCGGAAATTTCTCAAAACACTTTAAAGCTAAGAAAATCAGTTTACCATCTGTTTCAGACATTATCATAGAAATAATGGATTATTAATTCCATGATTTTGATGCATTAATTTATAGATTACGACAATCATTCGTAACTGAATTTATAGTGTAGTGACCCACTCGCTCACGAACTATATGAAAGAATTCTTCATGCTACCTTGGCAAACCTTATGCAATGTGCATCCTGTACTCTCTGACTTGTTACTTGCCGTTTAAGGCTTTCAAGCTAATGAATCAACTGCATTCTACTGTCCGAGTCATCCAGTCCAGAGATTTCTAATAGTAAGCATAAAAATGTCTAAACCGTAAATAAATATATATAAGAGCCAAATATTATACTACGCAATATAATCACATTGATAGAACATAACATAAATAATTATAGTAAGAATATAGAAAAATTACTTGCTAATTTTGAATGAAGATCTCGGAAATTACTCAAAATATTTTGAAGCTAAGAAAATCAGTTTACTATCTGTATCAGACATTATCATAGAAATAATGGATTATTAATCCCATATTTTTGATGCATTAATTTATAGATTAATACAATAGTTCATAGCTGAATTTATAGAGTAGTGACTCACTCGCTTACGAACTATATGAAAGTATTTTTCATGCTACCTTGGATATGCTTTATGCAATGTGCATCCTGCACTCTCTCACTTGTTACCTGCCATTTAAGGATTTCAAGCTAATGGATCAACTGAATTCTACGGTCCGAGCCCTCCAATACAGAGATTTCTAATAGTAATCATAAAAATGTCATAAACCGTAAATAAATATATATAAGAGCCAAATATTATAGAACACAATATAATCACATTGATAGAACATAACATAAATAATTATAGTAAGAATATAGAAAAATTACTTGCTAATTTTGAATGAAGATCTCGGAAATTACTCAAAATATTTTGAATCTTCTTAAATTCAAATCAGTTTACTATCTGTATCAGACATTATCATAGAAATAATGGATTATTAATCCCATATTTTTGATGCATTAATTTATAGATTAATACAATAGTTCATAGCTGAATTTATAGAGTAGTGACTCACTCGCTTACGAACTATACAACGTTTATTACGAACTATAGTAATGTCTTCTTCATTCTACTTTGGCTAACAATTATGCAATGTGCATCCTGCACTCTCTTAATTGTTACCTGCCGTTTAAAGCTGTCAAGGCAATGGATCAACTGAATTCTACGGTCCGAGCCCTCCAATACAGAGATTTCTAATAGTAATCATGAGAATGTCACAAACCGTAAATATATATATATATATATATATATATATATATATATATATATATATATATATATATATATATATATAAATATATATATATATATATATATATATATATATATATATATATATATATATATATATATATAAGAACCAAATATTATACTACGCAATACAATCATATTAATAGAACATAACATAAATAAATATAGTAGGAATATAGAAAAATTAGTTGATAATTACTTGATGCATTAATTTATAGATTACGACAATCATTCGTAGCTGAATTTACAGTGTAGTGACTCACTCGCTTACGAACTATATGAAAGTATTCTTCATGCTACCTTGGCTAAGCCTTATGCAATGTGCATCTTGTACTCTCTCACTTGTTACTTGCCGTTTAAGGCTTTCAAGCTAATGTATCAACTGAATTCTACGGTCTGAGCCCTCCAATCCAGAGATTTCTAACAGTAAGCATAAAAATGTCTAAACCGTAAATAAATATATATAAGAACCAAATATTATACTACGCAATACAATCATATTAATAGAACATAACATAAATAAATATAGTAGGAATATAGAAAAATTAGTTGATAATTTTGTATGAAGATCTCAGAAATTACTCAAAATATTTTGAAGCTACTAATATTAGTTTACTATGTGTATCAGACATTATCATAGAAATAATGGATTATTAAGTCCATGATTTTGGATGCATTAATTTATAGATTACTTCAATTATTCGTAGCTGAATTTAAGTGTAGTAAAACACTAGCTTACGAGCTATACAATGTTTATTACGAACTATAGTAACGTCTTCTTCATTCTACCATGGCTAACACTTATACAATGTAGATCTTGTATTCTCTCACTTGTTACATGCCGTTTAAGGCTTTCAAGGCAATGGATCAACTGAATTCTACAGTTCAAATCCTACAATCCAGAGATTTCTAACAGAAAGCGTAAAAATGTCAACGAGCGGAAAATAAAAGAAATAAAAAAGCCAAAATTTGATAGATGGGTAGATTCGTTAGTTCATAACACAAAAATAAACGTAGAGAGTAGAAAGCTCTAAGCATAGAAAACAGAAATGTTATTGTTGCCGGGGACATCCGTACTCTGCGACGAATAAAGATGGAATGAGTCTCCAGGCTACTAATTAACTGTCGTTCCTGTTTGTTCGGCAACTTTATGTTTTTGTCATTAAAGTTGTCTTGTATCTTTCATTTCCTGACCACGTTCACATTACGAGTCTTGCGCTAAGAAGGGAATTATTTCTTGTGGTATCTGAACTTTTCAATACTTTACAACTAAGCAGAAATACATATAAGGAATTAAAGATAATTTTTCAATGATATCAACAATTTATCTCACTAATTACAACATATTATTGACCATAAAATTCAATATAAATTTATAATTATAATAATAAGAATTATAAAAGTGAATACAAGAATATAAACAAACTTAAGGCATAAAATGAAGTCATGAAGAAAATAAAAAAGAGAATAATGGTGTGGGGACTTCAGTTATGAAATTATTTGAAAAAAAACCTGCATGCATAAATTCTGGAATTTTATTATGCTATTCATCCAATAAAATATGAAGCAAATATTTTAGTTTGCAATTTTATTGATTAACAAATAATTTTATAGGAAGATCTCGAAAATTGCTTAAAATATTTGGAAGCTAAGAAAATCAGTGTAGTATATGTATCAAAAATTATCACAAACATAATGGATTATTAATTCCATGATTTTAATGTATTAATGCACAGATTACGAGAATAATTCATCGAGGAATTTATAGTTTACAACTAATGGAAAATACATATAAGAAATTAGGGATAATTTGTCAAAGATATCAACAATTTATCTCAGTAATTACAACAGATTAGTAACCATAAAGTTCAATATAAATTTATAATTATAATAAGAAGAATTATAAAAGAGAATGCAAAAATATAGATAAACATAAAGCATAAAATGAAATCATGAAGAAAATAAAATAGAAAATAATGGTGTGGGGATATCAGTCATGGAATTATTTGAAAAACAATGCATGACTAAATCCTGAAATTTATTTGCGTTGTTCCTCCAATAAAATATAAAAGAATTATTTTAGTTTAGAATTTTATTGATTAACAAATAATTTTATATGAAGCTCTCAAAAATTGCTTAAAATGTTTGGAAGCTAAGAAGATCAGTGTAGTGTTTGTATGAGAAATTATCACAGACATAATGGATTATTAATTCCATGATTTTAATGCATTAATGCACAGATTACGAAAATCCTTCATCGAAGAATTAGTAGTTTACAACTAATGAGAAATACATATAAGAAATTAGGTATAATTTTTCAAAGACAACAACAATTTATCACACTAATTACAGCAAATTATTGACCAGAAAGTTCAATATAAATTAATATTTATAATAATAAGAATTATAAAAGAGAACGTAAGAATATAAAGAAACTTAAAGCATAAAATGAAGTCATAAAGTATAATATAAATTCATAATTATAGCAATAAGAATTATAAAAGAAAATGTAATAATATAAACAAACTTAAAGAATAAAATGAATTCATGAAAAAAATAAAATAGAGAATAATAATGTGGAGACTTAAGTCTTTGAAAATCCAAATTATTTGAAAAACCTACATGAATAAATCCTGGATATTTTTCCCTTTGTTCATTCAATAAAATATAAAAGCATTATTTTAGTTTAGAATATTATTGATTAACAAATAATTTTATAAAGATCTCGAAAATCTCTTAAACTATTTGGAAGCTAACACAATCAGTGTAGTATTTGGATCAAAAATTATCACAGACATAATGGATTATTAATTCCATGATTTTAATGTATTAATGCACAGATTACGAGAATAATTCATCGAGGAATTTATAGTTTACAACTAATGGAAAATACATATAAGAAATTAGGGATAATTTGTCAAAGTTATCAACAATTTATCTCAGTAATTACAACATATTAGTAACCATAAAGTTCAATATAAATATATAATTATAATAAGAAGAATTATAAAAGAGAATTCAAAAATATAAAGAAACTTAAAGCATAAAATGAAGTCATGAAAAAAATAAAATAGTAAATAATAGTGTGGGGACATCAGTCATGAAATTATTTTAAAAACCTGCATGAATAAATTCTGGAATTTATTTGCGTTATTATTCCAATAAAATATAAAAGAATTATTTTAGTTTAGAATTTTATTGATTAACAAATAATTTTATATGAAAATCTCGAAAATTGCTTAAAATATTTGGAAGCTAAGAAAATCAGTGTAGTATATGTATCAGAAATTATCACAGGCTTAATAGATTATTAATTCCATGATTTTAATGCATTAATGCACAGATTACGAGAATCATTCATCGATTAATTTATAGTTTACAACAAATGAAAAATACATATAAGAAATTAGGGATAATTTGTCAAAGATATCAACAATTTATCTCAGTAATTACAACAGATTAGTAACCATAAAGTTCAATATAAATTTGTAATTATAATAAGATGAATTATAAAAGAGAATGTTAGAATATAAACAATCTTAAAGCATAAAATAAAGTCATGAAGAAAATAAAATAGAGAATAATAGTGTGGGGATTTCAGTTTTGGAATTGTTTGAAAGTCTGCATTAAGAAATCCTGGAATTTATTTGCTTTGTTCATCCAATAAAATATAAAAGAATTATTTTTGTTTAAAATTTTATTGATTAACAAATAATTTTATATGAACCTCACAAAAATTTCATAAAATGTTTGGAAGCTAAGAAGATCAGTGCAGTGTTTGTATGAGAAATTATCACAGACATAATGGATTATTAATTCCATGATTTTAATGCATTGAAGCACAGATTACGAAAATCATTCATTGACGAATTTATAGTTTACAACTAAAGAGAAATACATAAAAGAAATTAGGGATAATTTTTCAAAAATATCAAAAATTTATCGCACTAATTACAGCAAATTATTGAACAGAAAGTTCAATATAAATTTATAATTATAATAATTAGAATTATAAAAGAGAACGTAAAAATATAAGAAAACTTAAAGCATGAAATGAAGTCATGAAAAAAATAAAATAGTAAATAATAGTGTGGGGTCATCAGTCATGAAATTATTTTAAAAACCCTGCATGACTAAATCCTGAAATTTATTTTCGTTGTTCATCCAATAAAATATAAAAGAATTATTTTATTTTACAATTTTATTAACAAATAGTTTTGTATGAAAATATCGAAAATTGCTTAAAATGTTTGGAAGCTAAGGAGATCAGTGTAGTGTTTGTATCAGAAATTATCACAGGCATAATACATTATTAATTCCATGATTTTTATGCATTAATGCACAGATAACGAAAATCATTCATCAATGAATTCATAGTTTACATCTAATGGAAATTACATATAAGAAATTAGGAATAATTAGTCAAAGATATCAACAATTTATCTTACTAATTACAGGAGATTATTGACTATAAATTTCAATGTAAATTTATAGTTATAATAATAGAAATTATAAAAGAGAATGTAAGAATATAAGAAAACTTAAAGCATAAAATGAAGTCATAAATAAAATAGAGATTAATAGTGTGGTTAAAACTTTCAATGAAAAATTTCTGAAATTTCTTTGAGTTGTTTATCCAATAAAATCGAAGGAACTATTTTAGTTTAGAATTTTATTGATTATCAAATAATTTTATATGAAGATCTCGAAAATTATATAAAATATTTGAAATGTACGAAAATCAGTGTACTATATATGTATCATAAATTATCAGAGACATAATGTATTTTTAATTGTATGATTTTGATTCATTAACGAATATATTAAGACAATAAATCATCGCTGAATTTATAGTTTACAACTAAGGAGGAAAATCATATAAGAAATTAGGGATAATTTTTCAAAGATATCAACAATTAAAACAGATTCCAAGAGATTATTGACCATAATTTTCAATATAAATTTATAATTATAATAACAAAAAATATGAAAGAGAATGCAGGTACATAAACAAACTTTAAGCATAAAATGAAGTCGTGAAGAAATTAAAATAAAGAATAATAGTGTGGGTACTTCAATCATGAAATTATTTGAAGATCCTTTCTTGAATAAATTCTGGAATTTCTTTGCTTTGTTCATCCAATAAAATATGTTGTTCATCCAGTAAAATATGAAGGATCTATTTTAGTTTAGAATTTTATTGATTAAGAAATAGTTTTAATGAAGGTCTAGAAAATTTCTTAAAATATTTGGAAGCTAAGAAAATCAGTGTATTACATATGTATCAGAAATTATCAGAGACATAATGGTCTATTCATTCCATGATTTTAATTCTTAACGTATATATTAAGAGAATCAGCCATCGCTTATTTTATAGCTCACAACTAAGGAGAGAAAACATAAAAAAATAATGATAATTCTTCAAAGATATAACTAATTACAACAGATTATAGGCCATAAAGTTCAGTATAAATTTATAATTATAGCAATAAGAATTATAAAAAAAATGTAAGAATATAAACAAGCTTAAATCATAAAATGAAGTCAAAATAATAAAATAGAGAATAATCATGTGGGGACATCAGTCATGACATTATTTTAAAATCCATACATGAATAAGTTGTGGAATATGTTAGCTAGTTCATCCAATAAAATATGAAGGAGGTAATTTAGTTTTTAATTTTATTGATTAACAATTAAAAATTTTAGTTTATTCTGTGATTAAAGTAATAAAAAATAGAAACTATGGTAAAAAGCATGATAGAAACTATGTAAAAGATACTATGATGAATTCTACAAAAACATTAACAACATGTATCATTAAACCTTCCAAATACGAATGGAACAATTTTGGTTGAGAATTTTATAGATTAACAAATAAGATTTTCAGTTATGTTATTATTTAAAGTAGTAAAATATAGAAACTATGATAAAAAGAATGATAGAAACTAGGTGAAAGGTACTATGATGAATTTTATAAAAGCATTAATAATATGTATCACTATTCCCACCAATTACGAATTTTTCATCCAATAAGATATGTAGGAACAATTTTGGTTGAGAATTTTCTAGATTAACAAATAAAAGTTTTAGTTTATTCTGCGGATATTTAAAGTAGTAAAATGTAGAAACTATGATAAAAACCATGGTAGAAACATGTTTCCGTAATCCCATCAGTTACGAATTGTTCATTCAATAAAATAGGTAAAAATTATTTTGGCTGAGAATTTTATAGATTAAAAAATAATATTTTTAGCTTACT
>CM063497.1:105581717-105604217 GCA_032207245.1 Pardosa pseudoannulata | reverse complement strand
CCAAAAAAGTTAAAAGAGATTACCTGAAATTGATCATTATAGATAACATGGTGAGTGTTAGAATATGTATGATATATAAACATAAATAATGGACAATTCTGGAAATATAAACAATATGAATAGTTAATTAGTTAGTAAATAGTTAGTGCGAATAGTCCCAAATTGAAAAATGGCAAAATGAAAAGACTTTTATATAATTTATTTATAATTAAATACCATTAAGCATGTCGCAAGAGTTTGGTGACTTTACTGCTATATAATTCTACTAAATAAATATCCAAAAAAGGTAAAAGAGATTACCTGAAATTGATCATTATAGATAACATGGTGAGTGTTAGAATATGTATGATATATAAACATAAATAATGGACAATTCTGCAAATATATAAAAAATATGAATAAGTCCCCCAATCTAAGAGACAAGCGGAAAAACAAAAAAAAATATTTATCCAATGTATGTGAAAGAGTAAGATAGAAAAGATTTCAGAAACTTAACTGTAAATCCATTAAGGTTAATACCCATTCTGCCGTATTCCCTATTAGAGTTTATTGTCTTCTGTGCCTTCATGAATGTCGGAGTATATGACTTAGAATCCCATTAGGGTTCAACTTATAAAATATTTATACTCTCGATCTTAATGAGATTTCCAATTCCGGAATCTAAGAGATAAGCGGAAAAACAAAAAATCTTTATCTAATGTATGTGAAAGATTTGGAAAGAGAAGATTTTAGAAACTTAACTGTAAATCTATTAAAGTTAATACCCATTCTACCATATTCCCTATTAGAGTTTAATGTCTTCACTTCAGAATTGTAATTGCGCCAAATAAGAGCAATGCACACAAATAATATGGTTGATTATCTGAGCTGATACATTATCAGATAATAGATCTTTATAAAAACTTATTAGACATGTTAAAACTTATTAAACTTATGTTTTACTAGACTATTCATTTAAAGAGGAGTAAAATCCATCCTGTTTGTAAAAGAGTTGCTATACAGCAAAATGAAAAGACTTTTCGATAATTTATTTATAGTTAAATACTATTAGGTATGTCGGAAGAGATTAGTGACTTTACTGCTATATAATTCTACTAAATAAATATAGTATCCAAAAAAGGTAAAAGAGATTACCTGAAAGTGATCATTACAGATAACATGGTGAGAGTTAGAATATGTATAATGTATAAACATGAATAATGGACAATTCTAAAAATATATAAACAATATGAATATTTTATCAATCTAAGAGACAGGCGGAAAAACAAAAAAACCTTTATCCAATGTATGTTAAAGAGTAAGATGGTGGAAATTTCAGAAACTTAACTGTAAATCCACTAAGATTAATACCACATTCAGCCGTATTCCCTATTAGAGTTTAATGTCTTCACTTCAGAATTGTAATTGCTCCAAATAAGAGCAATGAACACAAATAATATGATGGATTATCCGAGCTGAAGCATTGTGAATTAATAAATCTTTATAAAAAATTATTAGACATGTTAAAACTTAAATACTCTCATAAAAGACTTCAAACTCATAATCAAATACATCAAAGACTTGTTGTTTATGCTTTGACACCATCAAAGCACACACAAAACAATCATAACATAAAACTCTTTTTAAAATATGCTAGGTGCTGTCTGGTGTGATTATAAGCTAAAAAAACTTTAATACAATTTACACTTACAATATGATGATCCAAAGAAGTATAATTAATACCAATATAAACGAATAATGTTTCAGGAAGACATTTAAGTCTTAAGAAATTTAAAGAATTGTAGAAATGAAATTATGTTTACTTTTCGACTGATCTGTTTTCCAGGAAACCTTAAATGTATCAAAATCTTTATTAAGCTTCTGTGTCTTCATGAATGTAGGAGTATATGTCTTAGAATCCCGTTAGATTTCAACGTATAAAATATTTATATTCTAAATTTTAATATCATTTTTAATTTCATAATCTAAGACATAAGGGAAAAACAAAAAAATCTTTATCCAATGTATCTGAAAACTTTGGAATGAGAAGATTTTAGAAACTTAACTGTAAATCTATTAAGGTTAAAACCAATTATTCCCTATTAGAATTTAATGTCTTCACTTGAGAATTGTAAATTCTCCAAACAAGAGCAATGCACACAAATAATGTGGTTGATTAACCGAGCTGAAACATTATCAGTTAATAGATCTTGATAAAAACTGATTAGACATGTTAAAACTAAAATACTGCCATTACAAATCCTACCTGAATACACACACAACATAATCATAACATAGAACTATTTTAAAATATGTTAGGTGCTGTCCTTTATGATTGTAAGCTGAATAAAAAAAATTTTTAATACAATTTACAATAGGACTGTCCAAACACGTAAAATTAATACCAATATAAACGAATGATATTTCAGGAAGACACTTAAGTCTTAAAAACTTTAAAGAATTGTAGAAATAAATTTATGTTCTCTTTTCTACTGATCTGCTTACCAGGAACCATTTAATGTATAAAATTCTTTATTCCGCTTCTGTATTTTCGTGAATGTCGGAGTATATGACTTAGAATCCCATTAGGTTTCACCTTCTAAAATATTTATACTCTCGAACTTAATGTCATTTCTAATTCCACAATCTCAGAGACAAATCAAAAAAGATCTTTATCCAATGTATGTGAAAGAGTGAGATACAGTTCAGAAACTTAACTCTAAATCCATTAAGGTTAATACCCATTCTGTCGTATTAACTATTCGAGTTTAATGTCTTTACTTCAGAATTGTAACTGCGCCAAATAAGAGCAATGTACACAAAAATTATTCTTGATTATCCGAGCAAAAATATTATCAATTAATAGATCTTTATAAAACTTATTAGACATGTTAAAACATAGAACTCTTTTTAAAATATGTTAGGTGCTGTCCTATATGATTATAAGCTAAATAAAAAAAACGTTAATACAATTTACACTTACAATATGACGGCGCAAACCAGTATAAATAATACCAATAAAAAATAATGATATTTCAGGAAGACATTTAAGTCTTAAAAACTTTAAAGAATTGTAGAAATAAATTTATGTTCTCTTTTCCACTGATCTGTTTTCCAGGAACCATTTAATGTATAAAATTCTTTATTTCTCTTTTGTGTCTTCGGGAATGTAGGAATATATCAATTTGTTTTCGAACTAGTTTTCAACTTAGAAAATATTTATATTCTCGATCTTAATTTCATTACTAAATCCACAATCTGAGAGACAAATCAAAAAAGATCTTTATCCAATGTATGTGAAAGAGTGAGATACAGTTAAGACACTTAACTCTAAATCCATTAAGGTTAATACCCATTCTGCCGTATTCCCTATTAGAGTTTAATGTCTTTAATTCAAAATTGTAATTACTTCAAATAAGAGTAATGTACACAAAAATCCTTCATGAAAGTCGAATTATATGAAGGTTTCAACTTCTAAAATATTTATACTCTCGAACTTAATGTCATTTCTAATTCCACAATCTCAGAGACAAATCAAAAAAGATCTTTATCCAATGTATGTGAAAGAGTGAGATACAGTTTAGAAACTTAACTCTAAATCCATTAAGGTTAATACCCATTCTGGCTTATTCCCTATTAGAGTTTAATGTCTTCACTTAAGAATTGTAATTGCGCCAAATAAGAGCAATGTACACAAAAACTATGGTTGATTATCCGAGCAGAAATAATATCAATTAATAGATCTTTATAAAAACTTATTACACATGTTAAAGCTTATTAGACTTATGTTTTATTAGGCATAAAACTATTTCCTTAAAGAGGAGTAAAATCCATCATACTTGTTAAGGAGTTGCTGAACGGCAAAATTAAAAGACTTTTCGGTAATTTATTTGTAGTTAAATACCATTAGGTATGTCACAAGAGTTTGGTGACTTTACTGCTATAAACTTCTACTAAATAAATATAGTAAAAGGTAAAAGAGATTACCTGAAATTGATCATTATAGATAACATGGTGAGTGTTAGAATATGTATGATATATAAACATAAATAATGGACAATTCTGGAAATATAAACAATATGAATAGTTAATTAGTTAGTAAATAGTTAATGTGAATAGTCCCAAATTGAAAAATGGCAAAATGAAAAGACATTTCGATAATTTATTTCTAATTAAATAATATTATGTATGTTGCAAGAGTTAGGTGACTTTACTGCTATATAATTCTACTAAATAAATATAATATCCAAAAAAGGTAAAAGAGATTACCTGAAATTTATCATTATAGATAACATGGTGAGACTTAGAATATGTATAATATATAAACATGAATAATGGACAATTCTGCAAATATAAACAATATGAATATTTCCCCAATCTAAGAGACAAGCGGATTTCCTATTATAATTTTTTGTCATCATTTCAGAATTGTAATTCCGCCAAATTAGAGCGATGCACACAAATAATATGGTGCATTATCCGATCTTAAACATTTTGACTTAATAGATCTTAATAAAAACTTATTAGACATGTTAAAACTTATGCTTTATTAGACTTTAAACTATTCATTTAAAAAGGAGTAAAATCCATCATGTTTGTAAAAGAGTTGCTATACTGCAAAATCAAAAGTCTTTTCGATAATTTATTTATAGTTAAGCGCCATTAGTTATATCTCATGAGTTTTGTGACTTTACTGTTATATAATTGTACTAAATATGTGTAATATCCAATAAATGGTAAACGAGATTGCCTGAAATTGAACATTATAGATAACACAGTGAGAGAATATGTATGATTAAATCGACTTAAAATAATCATTTTGACGAGTTTTCAATTACCATGCGTATTTACATATGCAAAACATTTCTAGACTTTATTCTAAACTCTATTTTTTAAAGTATCTCTTTCAAGTTCCGTGATATTTACGAATTACTCTTTCGTTTTAATTTGCTGTGTTTCTAACTGTTGTCTGTGTCAGTTTTTTAGTTTATAATTGTGAGTTACATCTGTCGACATAAGCAAAGTAATATTAGAATAACCATTGAATTGTAAAACAGGGACATACAGTTTTCAAAGTAAGATTTAAAAGTCTTTCCATTGGTTAAACAAGAAAATGAATTTTTATTTTCAATTGCTTTTTGTTTAATGCATTATAATTGCTATTCTGTATGTATTTTTAATTACAATGTATATTTATAAATACAATTTTTTAATGATTTTTTATGTCTGGGAGATTTCTGTATTATTCAAATTTAGTTTAATTCGGAGAATTTCTAGCACGATTCTTTTTTAATCCTCCTAATTTTGCAAACCCTGTGTTTGTAATAAGTAGGTTTTGTTTAGAATTGTCTACACCAGTACAGTAATTACTGATTTTAAAACTAGTATTTAGCAAAAAGTAAGACAAGTTTTACTACTTTCCTTTATGCGACAAAACAAGGAGTTTTATTTTTATTCTCTTGCTCTTTAACGAAATCTGATTGATTTATTGTAAACTCTATTTTTTAAAGTATCTCTTTGAAATTCGGTGATATTTACGAATTACTTTTTCGTTTTAATTCGTTATGTTTCTAACACATGTCTATGTCAGTTATTTTAGTTTACGTTTCTGTGTTACATCTCTTGATGTAAAGGATAGTAATATTACAATAAGCATTGAATTGTAAAACTAGTGTTTACAGTTTTTTTAAGTAAGGTTTAAAAAATTCTCCATTGGTTAAACAAGAAAAAAAGTTTATTTTCAATTGTTTTAAGTTTAATGCATTACAATACCTATTGTGTAGGTAAATTTAATTACAATATATATTTATAAATGGAATGTTTTAAATTGATCTTTTTACTTATGGAGATTTCTGTATTATTCCTTTTTATTTAAACAAGCAGATTTCCTAACACGATTCTGTGGAAGTTCTTCTAATTTTTAATCCCTATATATATAATATGTAGCTGTTGTAAGAACTGACTGCAGTAGATAGCAAAGATTGTAATACAGTAAAGATTGGTATTTAAACTGGTAGTTAGCGAAAGCTAAAACATGTTTTATTACTTTACCTTTATTCTACAAAATAAGCATTTTTATTTTCAATTGCTTGTTGTTTAACTCGTCGCGATTACCATTTTGTGCCTGTTTTCAATTACAATTCGTTTATACATATGCAAAACAATTTTATGCTTTATTCTAAACTCTATTTTGGAAAGTATATCTTTCAAGTTCTGTGAAATTTACCAATTATTCTGTTTCATTTTAATTTGTTGTGTTCTAACACATTTCTGTAACAATCCTTTTAGTTTATGTTTGCGTTTTATTTCTCCTGTAACGTCGTGATATAATATTACAGTAATCACGGAGTTATAAAACAGGTGTAAATAGTTTTATAACTAATGTTTTAAAGCTTTAACTTTACTTAACTCAGTATACAAATTTTATTTTAAATTGTCTTGTGTTTGCTTTTCCTATTGTGAGGGTATTTTTAAATACAATACGTATTTATAAAAGCATAACACTTTTTTGATCTGTTCTTTTTCTATTTGCAAAGTGTTATTTCTATTTCTTTGAAATTTCTGTATTAGTACGTTTTAATATGCAGTGTTTCTATTATGTTTATCAAGTAATAAATTTAATTAATGATTGCTTTTTACATAACTTGATACCAAGGAATGTAATATTACTTTAATAATATTATAAACAATTTTCTAAGTAACGGTTAAAAACTTTTCTTTAGTTAAACAAGGAAAGAATAAAATAAGGAAGTTTAATTTTCAATTCTTTCTTGGCTAATGCATTTTAATTGCTATTGTGTATGTAGTTTTAATTACAATGTATATTTCTAATACAATTTTTAATGATCTTTTTATCTTCAGGAGATTTCTCTATTTTTCTATTTTATTTTAATTCGTAGAATTTCTAACAGGATTCTTTTCAAATCCTCCCAATTTTGCAAAACCAAAGTTTATAGTAAGTAGCTGTTGTAAGAATTGACTATAGTAGTACAGTAAATATTACAGTAAGACAAATAAAGTAAGACAAGTTTTACTACCTTTCCATTATGCGATAAAATAAGGAGTTTTATTTTTATATTCTTGTTGTTTAAAGAATTGCGATTGCTTTATTCTAAACTTATTTTTTAAAGTATCGCTTTCAAGTTCCATAAAATTTATGAATTACTCTTTCCTTTTAATTGGTTATGTTTCTAACACGTGTCTGTGTCAGTTCTTCTAGTTTATGTTTCTGTGTTACATCTCTTGATATAAAGGAAAGTAACGTTGCAATAAAAATTGAATTGGAAAACAGATATTTACAGTTTTCTAAGTAAGGTTTATACACATTTCATTGGTTAAATCAGAAAAGAAAGTGTTATTTTGAATTGTTTTATGTATATAGCATTGCAATTTTTATTGTGTAAGTATTTTTAATTAAAATGTACATTTCTAAATGCAATTTTTTAAATGACCTTTTTACTTCTGGGAGATGTTTGTATTATTCCTTTTTTATTTAAACTAGCAGAGTTTTTAACACGATTCTATGCCAATCCTCCTAAATTTGTTATCCCTATATTTATAACATGTATCTCTTGTAAGAATTGACTTGAATAGACAGTAAAGATTGTAATACAGTAAAGATTGATTTTTAAAACTAGTATTTAGCAAAATCTAAAACAAGGTTTATTAATTTTCCTTTATTTCACAAAATAAGCAGTTTTATTTTCACCTTTTTGTTGTTTAACGAGTTAAGAATTACCATTTTGGGTGTATTTTCAATTAAGATTCGTTTATGCATATGCAAAACAATTCTATGCTTTATTCTTAACACTATTTTGGAAAGTACCTCTTTTAAGTTCCGTGAAAATTTCGAATTATTCTGTTTAAATTGTTGTGTTTCTAAGGCATTTCTGTATCATTCTTTTAGTTTATGTTTGCATTTTATTTGTCTTGCAACGTAGTGATGTAATATTATAATAATCAAGGAATTGTTCAACAGGTTTATATAATATTATAATTAAAGTTTTAAAGTTTTATCTTTACATATGAAAGCATACAAATTTCATTTTTCATTGCTTTATGTTTGCTCTTCTGATTGTGTGCGTATTTTTAAGTAGAACGCGTATTTAAAAAGCATAACAAATTTTTGATTTGTTCTTTTTCTAGGTGCAAAGTGATTTTTCTATTTTTGTGAAATTTCTGTATCATTATGTTTTAATATACAGTTTTTCTTCTATGTTTCTGAAGCAATGCGTTTAATTAGTAATTGCCTATTACATCTCTTGATACCAAGGAATGTAATATTACAGTATTCATTGTATATACAATTTTCTAAGTAAGGGTTAAAAACTTTACTTTCAGCTAAACCAATACAAATCTGTGGTTTATTCTAAATTCTATTTTGCAAAGCATTTCTTTCAAGATCCATGAAATTTACGAATTATTCTGTTTCGTTTTAATCTGATGTGTTTCTAACACTTTTTTCTAGCAATCCTTTAGTTTATGTTTGTGTTTTACTTCTTTTTCAAAGGAGTGATGTAGTATTATAATAATCCCGGAATTGTAAAACATATACATATAGTTTTATAATTAAAGCTTTAAAGCTTTATCTTTACATAACAAATTATACAAATTTTTATTTTCCTTTGCTTTATGCTTGATTTTTCTATTGTGTTCTTACTTTTAAATATAATGCGTCAAAATCTATTCTTTTTCAATTTCCAAAGTGATCTTTCTATCTCTGTGAAATTTCTGTTTTGTTACGTTTTAATATGCAGTGTTTCTATTATGTTTCTAAAGTAATGCTTTTAATTAATAATTGTCTTTTACATCTCTTGATACCAAGGAATGTAATATTAACTTAATAATAGTATATACAATTCTCTAAATAAGGGTTAGAAACTTTACCTTCAGCTAAACGAAAACAATTTTATGCTTTATTCTAATCTCTATTTTGCAAAGTATCTCTTTCACGTCTCTTGAAATTTACGAATTATTCTGTTTCATTTTAATTTGTTGTGTTTCTAACACATTTCTGTAGCAATCCTTTTAGTCTATAATTGCATTGTATTTCTCTTGCAACGTAGTGATGTAATATTACAGTAATCAAGCAATTAGAAAACATATATATACAGTTTTATAATTAAAGCTTTAAAGCTTTATCTTTACATAACAAAGTATACAAATTTTATTTTCCATTTATTTATGCTTGATTTTTCTATTGTGTTCTTACTTTTAAATACAATGCATAAAATCTATTCTTTTTCTATTTCCAAAGTGATCTTTCTATTTCTGTGAAATTTTTGTATTGTTACGTTTTAATATGCAGTGTCTCTATTATGTTTCTCAAGTAATGCATTTAATTAATAATTGCCTTTTACATCTCTTGTTACGATGGAATGTATTATTACACAAATCATAGTATATACAATTTTCTAAGTAAGGGTTAAAAACTTTTCCTTCAGCTAAACCAAAACAATTCTTTGCTTTATTCTAAACTCTTTTCGGCAAAGTATCACTTTCAACTTCCTTGAAATTTACGAATTATTCTCTTTCGTTTTAATCTGTTGTGTTTCTGACATTGTTTGTAACAATCCTTTATTTGTCTTTTATTTCTCTTGCAACGTAGTGATGTAATATTACAGTAACCACTGAATTTTAAAACAACTGTATATAGTTTTATAATTAAAGCTTTAAAGGTTTATCTTTACATAACAAAGTATACAAATTTTATTTTCCATTGCTTGATTTTTCTATTGTGTGCTTACTTTTAAATACAATGAGTCAAAATCTATTATTTTTCTGTTTCCAAAGTGATCCTTCTATTTCTGTGAAATTTTTGTATTTTTCCTTTTTAATAAGCAACGTTTCTATTATGTTTTTGAAGCAATGCTTTTAATTAATAATTGTCTTTTACATCTCTTGTTACGAAGGAATTCAATTTTACACAAATCGTAGTACATACAATTTTCTAAGTAAGGGTTAAAAACTTTTCTTTCAGCTAAACTATAACAATTCTATGCTTTATTCTAAACTCTCTTTTGCAAAGCATTTATTTCAAGCTAACAAATTTCTATTGCAATACTTTAATTTATATTTTTGTTTTATTTTTCTTGCAACGTAGTGATGTAATATTACAGTAATAACGGAAATATAAAACAGGTATATATAGTTATATAATTAAAGCTTTAAAGCTTTAGCTTTACATAACAAAGTATACAAATTTTATTTTTCATTGCTTTGTTTACTTTTCCTATTGTGTGCGTATTTTTAAATACAATGCGTATTTATAAAAGCATAATATTTCTTTTATCTGCTCTCTTTCTATTTGCTATGTGATCTTTTAATTTCGGTGATATTTCTGTGAAATTACGATTTAATATGCAATGTTTCCATTAAATTTTACATCTCTTGATAACAAGGAATCTAATATTACTTTAATAATAGTATATAAAATCTTCTAAATAAGGTTTCAAAACTTTTCCTTCAGCTAAACCAAAACCATTCTATGCTTTATTGTAAACTCTATTTAGCAAAGTATCACTTTCAAGTTCCGTGAAATTTACGAATTATTCTGTTTCGTTTTAATCTGTTGTGTTTCTAACACTTTTTTCTAGCAATCCTTTAGTTTATGTTTGTGTTTTATTTCTTTTTCAAATTAGTAATGTAGTATTACAGTAATCCTGGGACTGTAAAACAGATATATATATATATATATATATATATATATATATATATATATATATATATATATATATATATATATAGTTTTAAAATTAAAGCTTCAAAGATTTATCTTTATTTAACAAAGTATACAAATTTGTTTTTCCATTGCTTTATGCTTGATTGTTCTATTGTGTGCGTACTTTTAAATACAATGGGTCAAAATCTCTTCTTTTTCTATTTCCAAAGTGATCTTTCTATTTCTGTGGAATTTCTGTATTATTCCTTTATTAATAGGCAATGTTTCTATTATATTTTTGAAGTAATGCGTTTAATTAATAATTGCCTTTACATCTCTTCTTACGAAGGAATGAAATTTTACGCAAATCGTAGTACATAGAATTTTCTATGTAAGGGTTAAAAACTTTTCTTTCAGCTAAACCATAACAATTGTTTGCTTTATTCTAAACTCTATTTTTCAAAGAATCTCTTTCAAGTTCCGTGAAATTTACAAATTATTCTGTGGTATTTTAATTTGTTGTATTTCTAACAATATTCTGTAACAATCATTTAATTTATATTTTTGTTTTATTTTTCTTGCAAGGTTTCTTGGTAGTGATGTAATATTACAGTAATCACAGAAATATAAAACAGGTATATATAGTTTTATAATTAAAGCTTTAAAGCTTTATCTTTACATAACAAAGTATACAAATTTTATCTTCCATTCCTTTATGTTTGTTTTCCCTATTTTGTGCGCATTTTTAAATACAATGCGTATTTATAAATTCCTAACACTTATTTGATCTGTTCTTTTCCTAGTTGCAAAGTGATTTTTCTATTTTTGTGAAATTTCTGTATTATTATATTTTAATATACAGTGTTTCTATTCTGTTTCTGAAGTAATGCATTTAATTAGTAATTGCATTTTAAATCTCTTCATATGAAGAACTGTAATATTACAGTAACCATACTATATACAATTTTCTAAATAAGGGATAAAAACTTTTCTTTCAGCTAAACCAAAACAAATCTGTGCTTTATTCTAAACTCTATTCAGCAAAGCATTTATTTCAATTTCCGTGAAATTTACGAATTATTCTATTTCGTTTTAATCTGTTGTGTTTCTAACACTTTTTTGTAGCAATCCTTTAGTTTGTGTTTTATTTCATTTTCAAAGTAGTGATGTCGTATTACAATAATCCCGGAATTGTAAAACAGATATATATATATATATATATATATATATATATATATATATATATATATATATATATATATATATATATATATATATATAGTTTTATAATCAAAGCTTTAAAGCTTTATCTTTACATAACAAAGTATACAAATTTTATCTTCCATTGCTTTATGCTTGATTTTTTATTGTGTGTTTACCTTCAATACAATGCGTCAAAATGTATTCCTTTTTTATTTCCAAAGTGATCTTTCTATTTCTGTGAAATTTCTGTATTATTCCTTTTCAATAAGCAATGTTTCTATTATGTTTTTAAAGTAATTCGTTGAATTAATAATTGCCTTTTACATCTCTTGTTACGAAGGAATGTAATATTATACAAATAATAGTACATACAATTTTCTCTTCAACTTTTCCTTCAGCTAAACCAAAACTATTCTTTGCTTTATTCTAAACTCTATTTTGCAAAGTATCACTTTCAACTTCCGTGAAATTAACGAATTATTCTCTTTCATTTTATTCTGTTGTGTTTCTAACATTTTTTGTAACAATCCTTTATGTTTGTCTTTTATTTCTCTTGCAACGTAGTGATGTAATATTACAGTACCCACTGAATTTTAAAACAGATATATCTATAATTATATAATTAAAGCTTTAAAGCTTTATCTTTACTTAACACAGTATACGAATTTTACGTTTAATTGTTTGTGTTTGCTTTTCCTATGGTGTGCGTATTTTTAAATACACGTATTTATAAAAATATAACACGTTTTTGATCTGTTCTTTTTCTATTCGCAAAGGGTGCTTTCTATTTCTGTGAAATTTCTGTATTATTCCTTTTTAATATGCAATGTTTCTATTATGTTTTTGAAGTAATGCGTTTAATTAATAATTGACTTTTACATCTCTTGTAACGGAAGAATGTAATATTACAAAAATCATATTACATATAATTTGCTAAGTAAGGGTTAAAATTTTTTCTTTCAGCTAAACCAAAATAATTCTTTGCTTTATTCTAAACTCTATTTTGCAAAGTATCACTTTCAAGTTTCGTGAAATTTACGAATTATTCTGTTTCATTTTAATTGTGTTTTTAACACTTTTCTGTAGCAATCCTTTTAGTTTTTGTTTTATTTCTCTTGCAAATTATTGATGTAATATTACAGTAATCACGGAAATATAAAACAGGTATATATAATTTTTTATTAAAGCTTTAAAGCTTTATCTTTATATAACAAAGTATACAAATTTTATTTTTCTATTGTTTTATGTTTGCTTTCACTATTATGTGAATATTTTTAAATAGAAAGCGTATTTATAAAAGCATAACACTTTTTTGATCTGTTCTTTTTTCTCTTTGCAAAGTGATCATTATATTTCTGTGAAATTTCTGTGTTATTACGTTTTAACATGCAGTGTTTCTATTATATTTCTGTAGTAATACGTTTAATTAATAATTGTATTTTACATCTCTTGATAAGATGGAATGTAATATTAGAGTAATCATTGTATATAAAATATTCTAAGTAAGGATTAAAAACTGTTTCTTCAGTTAAACAAGATAAGAAGGAAATAAGGAAATTTCATTTACAATTGTTTGTTGTTTTAGGAGTTCCGATTACTATTTTCTACGTGTTTTCAATTACTAAGTGTGTTTAAATATCCAAAATAATTCAGTGCTTGATTTTTAACTCTATTTCGCGAAGTATTTCTTTTATATTCTGTGAAATTTAAGAACTATTCTGTTTCATTTTATTTTGTTGTATTTCTAACAAGTTTGTTTGGCGATACTTCTAGTTTACAATTCTCATTTGTATGTCTAGAAAAAGTTTCTTTTCTTTAACGGGATAAAATAAATAATGTTCATTTTTAATTGATTGGTGTTTAAGCACATCGATAACTCACTTGTACGAGTTTTCAATTACAATGCGTACTTAAAAATGTAAAAAAAAAATCCCTGCTATATTCCGAACTACATTTTGCAAAGTACTGTTTTCAGTTTTGTGAGAGTTTTAAATTATCGTGTTTCAGTTTAATTTTCAGTGTTTCTAACACGTTTCTGTGGCAATCGTTTAAGTTTATGTTTGTTTAGTTTAGTTTAAATCTGTTGTATGTGATGTTACTTTAAACACTGCATTGTACAACAAGTTTATACAGTTTTCTAAGTCAAGTCTAAAAACTCTATCGTTGCTTAACAACCAAATAATCAAGTGTTATTTTTAATAGTTGCATGTTTAACTCTCTTTGATTACTATTGTATAGGTATTTATAATTTAGTTTGTTATGTTTAGTTTAGTTTAAATCTGTTGTATGTGATGTTACTCTAAACATTGCATTGTACAACAAGTTTATACAGTTTTCTTAGTCAAGTCTAAAAACTCTATCGTTTCTTAAGAACTAACTAAGCAAGTTTTATTTTTAGTAGCTGCATGTTTAACGCTCTCTAACTAATATTGTATAGGTATATATAATTTAGTTTGGTTTATGTTTAGTTTAGTTTAAATCTGTTGTATGTGATATTACTCTAAACATTGCATTGTACAACAAGTTTACACAGTTTTCTAAGTCAAATCGGAAAACTCTATCGTTGCTTATCAATCAAATAATCAAGTTTTATTTTTAACAGCTGCATGTTTAACGTTTTCTGATTACTATTTTATAGGTATTTATAATTTAATTTATGTTATGGTTAGTTTAATTTATATCTGTTGTATGGGATGTGACTGTAAACATTGAATTGTACAGCAAGTTTGTACAGTTTTCTAAATCAAGTCTAAAAACTCTATCGTTGCTTAACAACTATATAAACAAGTTTAATTATTAAAAGCTGCATGTTTAACGCTCTCTGATTACTATTGTATAGGTATTTATAATTTAGTTTATGTTATGTTTAGTTTAGTTTAAATCTGTTGTAAGTGATGTTACTCTAAACATTACATTGTACAAAAAGTTTATACAGTTTTGTAAGTCAAGTCTAAAAACTCTATCGTTGCTTAAATACTAAATAAGCAAGTTTTATTTATAATAGCTGCTTGTTTAATGGTCTCTAATTAATATTGTATTGGTATTTATAATTTAGTTTGTATTGTGTTTAGTTTAGTTTAAATCTGTTGTATGTGATATTACTCTAAACATTGCATTGTACAACAAGATTACACAGTTTTCTATGTCGAGTCGGAAAACTCTATCGTTGCTAATCAATCAAATAATCAAGTTTTATTTTTATCAACTGCATGTTTAACGTTTTCTGATTACTATTTTATAGGTATTTATAATTTAATTTATGCTATGTTTAGTTTAGTTTAAATCTGATACATGTTATGTCACTGTAAATATCGAAATGTACAACAAGTTTGTACAGTTTTGTAAGTCAAGTATAAAAACTATTGTTGCTCAACAACCAAATAATCAAGTTTAATTTTTAATACCTGCATGTTTAACGCTCTCTGATTACTATTGTATAGGTATTTATAAATACAATGCGATTCTATAAATACGAAACACATTTTTACTCTATTCATTTTTTATTATTTTGTTAATGATCGCTTCATTTCTGTGAGATCTCAGTATTATTCCATTTTATATTAAGTTACAGCGTTTATAATAGTTTTTACTGGAACTTGTTTTAGGAATATATTTATATTTTGAAGCTCTTGTAGTAAATTACTGATTTAGTACATTAAAGTTTAGTTTGGAAAACAAGTTTATAATGATTACTAAGACAGGAATTATTAATTTAGTAGAATGGTTTCATGGGGTCATGACACAAACATCTAGAGAGAAAAAAATTCTAGGGATAGAATAAAGCGAGGGACATCCGTACTTTGACACGACGAGAGATGGAATGGGTGGTTTTGTATAAAAGAATCAACCGGACACGGGAGAACCAATTAAATTTCCAACATTCATCCAACAGAATTACAAGGGATGACCCAATGAAATTTCATAGCTTAAAAAGCAAAGAGTTGTATGATTACGTGATGTGGATTTTAATATATTTTGAAAATTTTTTTTACATGTTTTAAATTTTTAAATTTTACTTTCGTTAGTTTTTGCGAATTTTTTTTATAGATGACAAAACACAAAAAGCTAAATATCTTCAGCTAGAACATTCAATGACCTTCTTTTATTAAAATATCAAAATGTAACCCGTACATTAAATAAGCATCAATATAATATATTTCTGGTTAGTATCATTCGGTTAGACACAACTTATAAATCTCGATCATACCAGGCAATAAATATTCTGGAAAAGATCTACATTTATTTACCATAAGATAAAAGTTATTTTTCATTGGCTGGCAGAAAAAATAACGCGATATTGTGGTTTGGTAAGTCTCCTTCCATATATAAAATAACTAAAGAGTAAGCAATTTCAACTAAAGTAATATTGATAATGGTATAAATAATTGTATTACATAAAACACATAGTTACAAAACTATCTATTCTAGATCCTTGTAACAGATGGATATTATATATATATATATATATATATATATATATATATATATATATATATATATATATATATATATATATATATATATATATATATATATATATATATATATATATTGTATATATGTATACAAATTTGTATAATTATATATATAATTTAATATGGTACAAAATTTATATTATAGATGTTAAGATTTTACTTCTAAACATAATATTTATTATTTAAATTGTGACTTCTTGATGCTCAAAAATCACATTTCAGTGAGCAAAGTATGTATGATGTATTTTAAAACGTTCTTCAAGAAAAGAATATGTGAAAGAAAATAAGGATTTTTTATCACTTTGACGGTAGCTGTCAAAAATAGCTGCCAAATGTTGCATGAAGATGACAAAAAAAATAGAAATATTGATATCGGTATGTTATCAACCAGAATAAAATGTATCTAAACTGTGTTATATTGAGTATAAAACCATAAATATTTCAACTGCGAAATTTATGGATAACTCCTGGATTTAATGGTCTTATGTCATTTAATTTCTTTCAAAATATGATCTTATTTTTGGCAACAATCATGAATTATTTGTAAAATATAATTTTGAATCTTACAAGGTATTATCTTATAGGAATGTACATAGCTCATCAAAAAATATAATCAATTTTATCTCATCGCTGCAGCTTAGCAAATCACTTCTGTCATAAAACAGAATTAGTTTTGACACTAATATTAACATAATTTGTTTTAATTCTGAATTAACAGAATTAATTATTAACATGATTAATTATAAAACTAATAAAGCTGAAATTATTCGGTTTTATGCCATGGCCTAGTTTTCAGTAAAATCTTGTATAAATGAAAGAATGTATTTTAAAATTTCAGGAATTCGTATGTCTATTCTTAAATCATGAAAATAAAATTTTCTACACTAGGGTTGGAAGATATCAGAAATTAAATATCGCGATATATCCCCAAAATGAAAGGTAAAAACTCTCTTTTAGAAGTAATTCTTTTTAATACTTAAAAAAGAATATTTATTGTTCAGAAGTAATTTTTATGTAATGTGCGCGAGTGAAAAACAGTACCTCCGATAGGGATATATTAGCAGAGCAGAATTTTAATATTGTTATCACGATATATCCCCAAAATGATATTGATATCATCGATATATCACGATAAATTTTAAAATGGCAATGTATATTACTATTTTTGATAATACTATTTTAGAAAATACTATTTTTAAACTACCTTATCTTTCTTGTAGTTTTGAAAGGTAAAAATTCTTTTTTAGAAGTAATTCTTTTTAATACTTAAAAAAGAATATTTATTGTTCAGAAGTAATTTTTATGTAATGCGCGCGAGTGAAAAACAATACTTCCTGTAGGGATATATTAGCAGAGCAGAATTTTAACATTGTTATCACGATATATCCCCAAAATGATATTGATATCATCGATATATCGCGATAATACTTTAAAGTGGGAGGGTATTTTACCAGTTTTGATAGTACTAATTTAGATAATGCTATTCTTTCATTCTAAAACTTTTTCTTTCTAAATAATTAACATTTTTAGAATTAGAATTTGATCCTAAAAGTAAGAATTTTTGAAAGGTAAAAACTTTTTTAGGTTTAATTCTTTCTAACACTTAAAAAAGAATAATTTGTAAGTAAAGTGCGGGAGAGAAAAATAGTACATCCGATAGGGATATATCAGTAGTGTAGAATATTTATATTGTTATTTTGATACACAAAGTATATCAATATTAGACGATATATCGATAAACAATTGAGTTCTATTCTACACTATATACTTTTGACCATGAATTGTGTTCTAAATAATATATTTTTGATAAAAATTTAGATTTTTTTATAACTATCTTTTTTTCTATTTTCTGGTTTCTACCGATGCCATGTAACTTCTAGAGCTTAAAATTGGGTATAACAAAATTTTTTCCTTTATAACAATATTTTTCCTTAATAATTGAGTCGAACGATGGCCGACTGATTAGGGTGCTGGCCTTCGGTAGCAGAGTTCGTGGGTTCGAATCCCACAGTGGCATGGATGTTCGTAGCCGTTCGGAATCGGCTTTAAGCTGTAGGTCCCGGTCTTATTAGCCCTCGTGTTACAAAAAGTAGACCGTAGCACTCCAAACCAAACCAAACCTTAATAAATGAAAGGTGAGAATAATATTTCCTGTTTAAAAAACATATGAATGTAATCAATTTTTTATTTTATAGCAATATAATTATAGAAAAATAGACTATTTGGTTTTAAACTATGAAATAATTCCCAATAAATTGAAGAAAAAATAAATTTTTTTTCTACATTTCAGAAATTCGTATGAATATTTTAAAATCATAAAATTAAATTTGTCCACACTATAAATTTTTATCCATGAAATATGTTCTGAAACTTTTGTTTTACCGAATGGAATAATTCCCGCTGAAATTATGCATTAATAATATAGTTTATTTTAAAATTTCAGAATTTCGTATATATGTTTTTAAATTATAAAAATTAAATTTTCTACTCTATATACTTTTGGTAATTTTGCTCTGAAACATGTATATTTGATGAATGTAATTGATAATTTTCATCCATATCTTTTTTTTTCCATTTCAAGTTTCTCGTTTCTATAGATACCATGTAACTTTTAGAGCTTAAAATAGAATATAACAATATTTTTTCTCAATAACTGAAATGTGAAGCATTTCTCTCTTCTTGAAAAAAACGTATGAACGTAAACAATTTTTTATTTTATCGCAATATAGATATCGAAAAATAGATTATTTTTTACATAATAGAATAAATAAAATTATGCTTTCATAAAATAATTCATTTTAAAATTTCCTAAATTCGTATGTATAGACTGAATTTATAAAATACAAATTTGTCTACACTATACACTTTTGGGAATAGTGTTCTGAAACATATCTTTTTGCTGAAAGTTTTCCATATTTTTTATTACTACATTTTTTAGATTTTCTTTTTTCAATGGATACCATGCAACTTTTTTAACTTAAAATAAAGATTAACTATATTATATTTTTCCTGAATTGAAACGTGAAATTATTTCTCTTATGTTTCAAAAAACAAATTAACGTAAAAAATTCTTTATTTTATCGCAATGTATAATTTGTTAAAAGAAATTTTTAAAAGTCGGAAGCAGACCCCAGAGGTAGAATGTCTTAAATAAAAGAGAAAAAAAATCATTTTTAAAACAAAAAAGTAATCACTCATCTGTACTAAATATAAATTGAATTTACACTATCAAATCAATATTTTACTTCACAACTATTTTCTATGTTTATGATATTTGAAACTTACAGCACATAAAAACACTACACTTAATTTATTTCTCCATTTGAAATATGCATTTTTAAACAGAAAATTCAGAAATTCGATTTATCTTCCTTGTAACCCCAAATACCTATATTTATCCAAACAACACTTAAAAACTGCTTAGCTATTTTTATTACACATTTTAATGTTAATTATTCATTGTACTACCACCTTAATAAAAATTTAACAGAAAGTATTAATTTCACACAGTACAACGGGATAGATTTGCATTTAAATAAGCCCTCAAATCTTTCTTCCTCCCAATAAATGCATATTTTTTTCATGTATTTTACACTTATAAGGTTCATAGGTAACATTTATAAACTAATTTCATTAAATCTTAAGACATTTATATTAGTGTCCTTTAAAGGGTTAAGGTAATGTAACTTAATATATGTTTAAAGGGTTAAGGTAATTAATGAAACGTAATATGTATATTTTAAAATCTTCATTATACAAGCAATATTTAAATGCCTCACAAGATAATCTACTTGTGAGAGAGCGAAAATTTTAAGCATCCTTTAAGGCAGTCCTAGCTTTAAAAATCCTTTATTTAATTTTTAGCTTTAAAAATCGTTTCTAAATAGGTTTAAATCCTTCGTTTAAATTTTAAAGGTAGTTAAATCATTTGATGGATGTCAAATATAATATTCTAATGGAAACCGGTGTATAAATTGCAGTACTGAAAATAATTTAATAAACAATATTTCCCAATATATCAACTAATGGCGAAATTTTTATAGAAAATTGAAGATAAGAAATTTTGTTTTTCTGTACACCTACGCCTTTAATATCTACGATGTCCTACTTCAAAACTGCGAAGTCCTTTTAAGAAACCGAATTTCTACATTCATTAAAGTTTTATTCTTCAAAAATGTACAATGTGAAACTTATATGATTTAGGAGCTATAAAATGGTAGTTCAATACAATTCGACATGAAATTATTGATTTGGTATCTAGATTAATTTAATTTGTTATCTATATTATAAGTATTTAAATACAGTCGAACTTCGATAACTCGAAGTCCCAGGGGACCCCCAAAAATATTCGACTTATCCGAAGTTCGAGCTATCGAAGTTACCTGCCATTCCCTCTCAACTGGTACTTAAGGTGGGTGGACAAGGTTTAAATGGTTTGATATGTGCCATAATACTATAGTTGCACGCATTTCAATTTTTAATAGCCTATGTAAACAACAAGAGAGGAATGGGTTTAATAGGTTTTAAACTCAAGAAATTTAGCTGCATTACATATTAATTAGTATACATACAATGTAAATCTCATTTGAAAAAAGCAGTTATTTTTAAGGCTGTTGGCATTAACAAAGTCACCTAATTTTTGAACAGAGTTAAATAGGTGTTGTCTGTACCTTCGGTGGTCTCCAGGTATTGTTGTAAGATGTGAATAGCGTCCTCTGCTTTCTCGTGACCTTCGAGAACGAAGGTTCATACATGCACTGGCATTGAAGGTTCATCAATGCCAGTCCAGTTCGAGAACGAAGGTTCCCTAACTGGACTGGCATTCGAAGTTTTGAAAAGTATTGTGTTTTTTACCGGGGAAATCTATCACAAAAACTTATAAGATGTTCACTCCAAGTTATCGAGACAGTTTTTTAAAGAAAAGTATAAAAATGGATCGGAACTTGATTAAAAGTTCGAGTTAGTGGATTATTCGATTTATAGGAAGTCGAGTTATCGAAGTTCGACTGTATAAACATTTTAAAAGGAGAAGTTAATACAGTACTCGTAATTTTTTCTAAAACATTATTTTTTTTTAAACTCGATGAAACCTTTATACATAAGGTACAATATGTGTGATTTAAATGTTATATTTTAACACAATATTGCTATCGGGACAATTTTCATAATTTTTAATTGTAGTTCATTAATCTGTTAATCCTAAGAGTATATAATGTATTTTTGAAAATTAGTACTATACCATGTCGAACATTGAGTAATGCAGCAAGTCACTACAGCAAGTATAATTTAATACTGCGGCAGTATCACATATTATTTATATTAAATTTTTAATCTAAGGGCGAATCAGTACTTAATTATGTTTATAGTTCTTGTATTTAAATAATGAAATCAATACATAGTAGAGTTTCTATATTGATGTGGCATACAATATACATATGACAACTTTTAAAAAACTCCTATATGTATCGGCAATGATTTGATAAACATACATTAAAGATGTTAACAAAATTACTTGTTAATTAATGTCCTAGAATCATAAGTAATGTCCTAGAATCATTATTATTTTTACAAAAGTCATTTATTTGTATGGATATATGATTAATTTTTATGCAGATATATATATATATATATATATATATATATATATATATATATATATATATATACGTTTATGTTACATTAACGTTTATAGTTCATTAATAAATCTTAACAAAAATATAGAAGATGAACAGTATATATAAAATTTCTTTTTTCTATACTTTTTTCTATACCTAAAACAAGGTATATTTTCTAGATTATATACAGATCATTCATTTTTATGTATGTCAAGTGAATAAATATACACAATCAAGTCAATACATGTTTCCTGAGATGTAAAAGTATTCTAAATTGTATAACATATACAACGGAATTGAAGACAATCACGTGTTTGTTGAAATCTATTGCATTGTAATGTATTTTCCTACATATTGTTTTTAATACAAATAACTAATTTATCTCCTACTTACTGTCTTTAAGTCCATAGATTTTTCTGAAGACGAAGAATTATTCTGTATTAATGTTAAAATCTATTATATGTAATATAATTAATGTTATGTCTTCATAAATTGAAGGTGTATGTTTTTTCTTCTCTTTAAAAAGTTTTTTTTAAGTATTAAAGAGATGTTCATGACTATAAATTTA
>CM063497.1:105556717-105574217 GCA_032207245.1 Pardosa pseudoannulata | reverse complement strand
CCACATATGTTCACTGTAACTGTTAATGTGGCATACTTTGAAGTGTAAAAAGAAGATTTAAAATAGTCAAATACTGAAATGAAATGAAAAAAAATTTCAGTAACCAGTTCCAGATGTGTAATTACAAAAATTGTGTTTTCATTATGCATGCTGATGCAATGTATTCCGTATAAACAGGTAAAGCATGAATACTTTATGATTCCCACAATCTGTAATATTTAATTTAAGTACCTAAATTTATTTATAAATACATATTTTATACATACAGTGTTATACATACATTGTATCTTTTAATGTCGTAAAATCATTTTTTCTAATACTCTTTAAAAAATTCCTTTACACTCTCTTCACGTATGTTCACTGTAACTGTTAATGTGGCATACGTTTAAGTGTAGAAAGATTTAAAATGTGAAAATACTGAAACGAAATAAAAAGAATTTCAGTAACTAGTTCTCAATGTGTAATTACAAAAACTTTTTCTTCATTAAACATGCTGAATCGATGAATGTTGTATAAAAAGGAAAAGCATGAATTCTTTATAATTAACACTATCTGTAATATATAAGTATTTGAATTTATTTATAAATACATATTTTATACATACAGTGTTAAACATACATTGTATCTTTTAAGACTCTAAAATCAATTTTCCTAATACTCCTTATAAAAATAGTCCTTTACACTTTCTCCACGTATGTTCACTGTAACTGTAAATGTGGCATACTTTTAAGAGTAATAAGAAGATATAAAATATGAAAATACTGTAATGAAATAAAAAGAAATTTCAGTAACTAGTTCTAAATGTGTAATTACAAAAATTGTTTTTTCATTAAGCATGCTGATTTTGTATAAACAAGAAAAGTATTATTTATTAATAATTCAAGCAATATGCAATTTTTAATTTAAGTATCTAAATTTATTTATAAATACATATTTTATTTATACAGTGTTAAATATGCATTATATGTTTAAAGACCGTAAAATCAATTTTCCTAATACACTTTAAAAATAGTCTTTTACACTTTCTCCACATATGTTCACTGTAACTGTTAATGTGGCATACTTTGAAGCGTAATAAGAAGTTTTAAAATGTGAAATAACTGAAATGGTGTAAAAAGGAATTTCAGTAACTAATTCTAAATGCGTAATTACAAAAACTGTTTTTTCATTAAGCATGCTGATACAATGAATTTCGTACAAACAGGTAAAGCATGAATACTTTATGATTCCCACAATCTGTAATATTTAATTTAAGTATTTGAATGTATTCATAAATACATGTTATACTTATACAGTGCTTAAACATACATTGTATCTTTTAATGCCTTAAAAGATTTTCCTAATACTCTTTATAAAAATCCTTTACACTCTCTTCACGTATGTTCACTGTAACTGTTAATGTGGCATACGTTTAAGAGTAATAAGAAGATTTAAAATGTGAAAATACTGTAATGAAATAAAAAGAAATTTCAGTAACTAGTTCTAAATGTGTAATTACAAAAATTGTTTTTTCATTAAGCATGCTGATTTTGTATAAACAAGAAAAGTATTATTTATTAATAATTCAAGCAATATGCAATTTTTAATTTAAGTATCTAAATTTATTTATAAATACATATTTTATATATACAGTGTTAAATATACATTGTATCTTTTAAGACTGTAAAATCAGTTTTCGTAATACGCTTTAAAAAAAGTCCTTTACACTTTCTCCACATATGTTCACTGTAACTGTAAATGTGGTATATTTTGAAGTGTAATAAGAAGATTTAAAATTTTCGAGAGTAATAAGAAGATTTAAAATGTGAAAATACTGAAATGAAATAAAAGCCAATTTCAACAAATTGTTCTAAAAGAATAATTACTAAAATTCTTCTTCATTAAACATAATAAATCGAGGAATTTCGTAAAAAAAAAGAAAAAAAATATTTCTTTTTATTAGCACAATCTACAACATTTAATTGAAGTAAGTGAATTTATTTATAATTGCCTATTCATAAATACATATACCGTAAAATACTCTTTAAAAAAAGTCCTTTACACTTTCTCCACGTATATTCACTGTAACTGTTAATGTGGCATACTTTGAAGTGTAATAAGAAGATTTATAATGTGAAAGTATTAAAATGAGATAAAGAGAAATTTCAGTAACTAGTTCTAAATGTGTAATTAAAAAAAACGGTTTTTTCATTAAGCATGCTGATTCAATGAATTTCGTATAAACAGGAAAAGCATGAATACTTTATGATTCCCACAATCTGTAATATTTAATTTAATTATTTGAATTGATTTATAAATACACATCATATTTATACAGTGTTAAACATACATTGTATCTTTTAATGCCGTAAAAGCATTTTTCCTAATACTATTTATAAAAAAGTCCTTTACACTTTCTCCACATATGTTAACTGTAACTGTTAATGTGGCATACTTTGAAGTGTAATAAGGGGATTTAAAACGTGAAAATACGGAAATGAAATAAATGCCAATTTCAGAAATTAGTTCTAAAAGTGTAATTACAAAAATTTCCCTAAAAATCCTGAATGAATGAATTTCGTATAAGCATGAATTCTTTATAATTCCTACAATCTGTAATATTAAATTTAAGTAGTTGAATTTCTTCATAAATGCATATTATATTTGTACAAAGGTAAATATACATTGTATCTTTTGAGACTTTAAAACCAATTTTTCTAATACTCTTTAAAAAAGTCCTTTACACTTTCTCCCCATATGTTCACTGTAACTGTTAATGTGGCATACTTTGAAGTGTAATAAGAAGATTTAAAATGTGAAAGTATTGAAATGAAATAAAGAGAAATTTCAGTAACTAGTTCTAAATGTGTAATTAAAAAAACGTTTTATTCATTAAGCATGCTGATTCAATGAATTTCGTATAAACAGGAAAAGCATGAATACTTTATGATTCCCACAATCTGTAATATTTAATTTAATTATTTGAATTGATTTATAAATACACATCATATTTATACAGTGTTAAACATACATTGTATCTTTTAATGCCGTAAAAGCATTTTTCCTAATACTATTTAAAAAAGTCTTTTACACTTTCTCCACATATGTTCACTGTAACTGTTAATGTGGCATAATTTGAAGTGTAATAAGAATATTCAAAATCTTGGAATACTGAAATGAAATAAAAGCCAATTTCAGTAACAGGTTCTACATATGTAATTACAAAATGATCAAGGTATATCTCCTATTTATTCTTTAAATATGTATTTCGTCAAAGCGAAGTTCATTGTGTGGCAGGATGGCAATAGCTGTCCAAAACTAAACGGTTGTTTTTAGACACTCCGGGTATAGCGCCACAAATGTACATTTACCGGCTTGCAATCTGAAGCCTAGTGTCATGTTTTGCAAACAATTTTTTAGGTTTAATTTCGTTTTCCACCTGTTACACGACTTGCAGATTCAGTATGCACGTGGTTGTGAAGGGAGTAGTGAGATTGTGTTTTCTCTTGAATTTATACTTTTGTCATATATTTTTGTTTGATTATGAACTAAAATTTCGTGTATAAACTTCTAAAGATACTTTGTTGAACACAAAAATTGCTTATTTGAGTCCTAAAACCTGTGAAGTACGTTTCTAAATTTTTGATGTTATAGCAACCATCGTTCCATTACTTAGTGTCTAGAGTCCGCTGGCGCCATGACGGTTATAGCTGCAGGCAAAAGGTGGTGAATTAACCAAAATTAGATTAATATAAGTAGAAAGAGCAAAACTATACTTCTAATAGTCTAAAAATTTACAAAAATATATAGTGTTAATTTTCGAAATTCATTTGTTCTTACTGTCCACCAGTGTGTTAAATACTAATTATTGTATTTTTCACTAAAACATCATTCATATTGAGTAATCAATAATTAAATAACTGCACTCCTTTAAAAGTTGTATTTGGGCAAATTCCTAACAATGAAACAAGCTGTTTATTTGAATAATTTGCAACAAAATAAACCTTTTTTTTCTGAAAGACCGTTTATAAAACTTTATGTATTTTAACACATTGTTTGCGAGACACGGAATACAAAAATATATAGTGATAATTTTCGAAATTCACTTGTTCTTACTGTCAACCAGTGTGTGAAATATTAATTATTGTATTTTTCACCAAAACATCATTCATATTGAGTAATCAATAATTAAATAACTTCAATCCTTTAAAAGTTTTATTTGGGCAAATTCCTTACAATGAAACAAGCTGTTTATTTGAATAATTTGCAACAAAATAAACCTTTTTTTTTTTTTTGAAAGACCGTTTATAAAACTTTATGTATTTTAATACATTGTTTGCGAGACACGGACTACAAAAATATATAGTGATAATTTTCGAAATTCACTTGTTCTTACTGTCCACCAGTGTGTTAAATACTAACTATTGTATTTTCCACTAAAACATCATTCATATTGAGTAATCAATAATTAAATAACTGCACTACTTTAAAAGTTGTATTTGGGCAAATTCCTAACAATGAAACAAGCTGTTTATTTGAATAATTTGCAACAAAATAAACCTTTTTTTTTTAGAGACCGTTTATAAAACTTTATGTATTTTAACACATTGTTTGCGAGACACGGACTACAAAAATATATAGTGATAATTTTCGAAATTCACTTGTTCTTACTGTCCACCAGTGTGTTAAATACTAACTATTGTATTTTCCACTAAAACATCATTCATATTGAGTAATCAATAATTAAATAACTGCACTCCTTTAAAAGTTTTATTTGGGCAAATTCCTAACAATGAAACAAGCTGTTTATTTGAATAATTTGCAACAAAATAAACTTTTTTTAGAGACCGTTAATAAAACTTTATGTATTTTAACACATTGTATGCGGGACACGGACTAGTACGTTTTCTGACGATTGATACCTGCACACGAGTCACGTACTTGTACTGGTCAGTGTAACAACATGGTTTGTTTGGAGATACAAATAAAGTGGTACATACAGGAAAACGAAGCGGAATGTTCTTGTCTACTATATAGAGTCTGGAAAAATTTAGACATATAAAAACTAGTTGTTATATTAGTCGATGAGACTGATGAAAAATAAAATAACTTTCTCTTTATTGAGATTTAACTGAATAACAAAATTTACACTCAAAACAACAGCTCCCGGTACAATTCCCCTGCGAAATGTACCCACACACTATGTGTTAATTGTCTGCAACAAATTTAATTTTCAGTTTTTCATTCATGTCTGAAAATATTTTACTTACATCATTTTATGTTGACTATAGCATACGATAATTTTAATATATATTTTTGTCTAAAATTTCATTCATTATTGGCAATAAAATATTTCGTAAGTGCTTGAATATTTTTACAAACATAATATTACTCTTATTTCAACATTATTTCTTTTTGTGAAACAAGTTATTTGGTTGAAAAAATTAAGCTTGATAAAAAAAAATCCTTTTTAATTAACGCAGTCTGACATAAAAAAATGAAAAAAATATTTTATAGCTATGTGTTTTATGTTAAGCATACAGACATATTTACATTTTCCCCTTTAATTACATTTTAAAGAATAACTTGAATATCACATTTCTTGGAATTATTTTGTTTAGTCTAGAATAATTGTATCAATATATGCTGTTAAATATTTTTATATAAAAAATTATATTTTAATAAGTAAAATAATTAGCTTGTCGACACTGTATACTTGGCTAATGGAAAATATAAACTTACTGAAAACTCATAAATAAGAAGTAAGTAGAATATTTCTCTACTAATTGATTACAATAAATAGAAATTTTTGCATAAATATTAAAATAATATTTCAAGACTTTAATGTATGGTGCTTATAATAATAAAAAAATGCAATTCAGACTACTTGTAATTATAATTTTTATACGACATTAAAATTAACATTCTTTTAGATTTCAGCCTTTCAATTATTCTACTTAAATTCATTAATTGAACGTATAAATTTGAATAATTATTTAGTTAAAACTTTAATTATTAGAAAATTAAAAATATTTTTTCTACGATTTGAAAGAGATGATAGATTTCAACTAAAACTTTAATAACTTGAATTATAATTATTTTTTTGCTATTGAGAAATTTAAATAACGGAGAATTATATTGCTAAAGTATATATTTCTTCATTTCGTTTTATTTAAAATACATTATTTTATTCCAAGATACACACTTTCAATTAAGTTAAAGCTGAATACTTTGACAAAAAAATATAAAACTGCATTTTAAATACAGACTTATTATATATGAGATATATTTTTTACGATTTACAATGCTTGTTTTAAAATATAAAATTATTTATTCATAACTCTCATAAAACTATGTTTAAAAATCAGAAAAAAATAATTATTAATAAATATTCAGAGTTTAACTATTACAAACTAAAAATTATTAAATAAATTATTTTAGATACGGACAAATTTTGAAAACATTAGGTATTATATACACCTACTGTGATTATACTTTATTTCTTTATTTAAAATACAGGATATTTCATATTGAATGGGACAAAAAGAAAACATGATTGTGAACGTTATAATTAATATATTTAGAAAATTCCAATTTACCTCAAAACTACATTTATTCAAGTTTCTACCGGTGTTGAATATGTGCCTCTCTGGTGACACGACAAATGTCTACCCGGTAATTAATCTCCTGCCACACTCGTATTAACAAAGCTGGCTTTATTTCTTTTCATCCTGGGCTTTTGTTCTTGCCTAAGCAGGCAGTATCCTGGAACCCACTTGCTTTTGTTATGCCGATGCGGTGTTTTTTTACAAAATTTTGTGCGAAAATGTCTTTGCACAACTGTTACCGAAGAGGTTTTGGCCTATTCGAAAACGCAGTACGCTTTCTCCTGCATGGACGACATTTTGTTTAACAGCGCCTCTAGCGGCGAGTTCTTCGTTCGATAAATTTTCCCTGTTGCCAACTAAAACTTGTATAATTGTAGTTGCAGAATAAATTTGTTTCGGTTGAATAAACCCATTACGTCAGTCACACTGCTCTATTTTTTTTTGTCCCATTCAATAGGAAACACCCTCTAAAGAAATATTGTAATCATGAAAATTTCCGGTACTTGCATATTAAGGACTAGAAATTTTAAAATTTAATATTTTAAAGTATTATATATAAAGTTTTATCGGTGTAAAATATTTTTATCTATAAACATCTGATAGTGAAACTAAAGATGTAAGTTAAGTTAAGGACTAGAAGTTTTAAAATTTAATATTTTAAAGTATTATATATAAAGTTTTATCCTTGTAAAATATTTTTATCTATAAACATCTGATAGTGAAACTAAAGATGTAAGTTAAGTTAAGGACTAGAAGTTTTAAAATTTAATATTTTAAAGTATTATATATAAAGTTTTATCGGTGTAAAATATTTTTATCTATAAACATCTGATAGTGAAACTAAAGATGTAAGTTAAGTTAAGGACTAGAAGTTTTAAAATTTAATATTTTAAAGTATTATATATAAAGTTTTATCGGTGTAAAATATTTTTATCTATAAACATCTGATAGTGAAACTAAAGATGTAAGTAAAATTTTGAAACAGATTTAGATATAAATACTCCGAATAAACCTTTATAATGAAATAGCATTTTTTACTATCATATATTTAATACCTTTTAATCATCTATTTTTTTATACTTTGAAAAACTTTTTCAACAGCAAATATACTAAACACTGAAAAATGAAAGATATTAATTCAAGTTTATTTTTTCTTTAAGTCTGGAAACACTTCACTTCTGAAGTTTTAAAGTTAAAAGTACTTTGAAAGATATGATACTTAAAACATCGTTCATAGATTTACAGGTACCTTAAACATAAATGGAAGAAACATTCGTTGATATGCTTAAGTTAGATCATATCTTTTTCTCAGCTGTGGATATCGATGCATTTCAGAAAGTCGTACACATCGTTTGTTATTGTAAAACTAGCAAATAGCCCGTCATATGACGAGATCAGTAATTTTTTTAATTTTCCAGAATTGTAAAGTACCCTATGAGGCAGGTAAAAAATCGTTTGTTTTTTAGCTGATATTTATCTGGTACACTCTCGGGAATTTATTTATCTGCATAGTCCTCTAAGTCTCCGGATACTGAGAATGCAGTTTAGAATCACGTTCAATTCATTTAATCAAACCGTGTGGTTATGTATAAAAAGCAAACGCACAAATGAAAAAACTTCTTAATTTTCGAAGATATATAACTTAAACGCTAGTTATTTATTATTACGTGAAATAAGAGTCCTAGACTTGTATGAAAAGAATTTGTTGTTAATACCTGTGATAAAAGTTTCATTGCAACAAAAAATAATAGATGATTAAATATAAAATTATCACATATGTACCTAATCTATTATTTATGCCAAATATAAAAGAAAAATTTTTTACGTAATATCTAAGTTCAGTGATAAAACCTATGAAAATAATCTAGACGATGTTTAAATAATTTAAAATAAGAAATGATTAAATGAGATGGTCAAAGAAATGACGTCATATTCCACATTAATTGCTATATATCAGCTATACGCAGTCATTACAGAAATTGAGTCTCGGTGTAACTCAGCAGTTAAAGCGAAATGTAGCTATTAAACAAGATATCACCTCACTATTATCTTTCCTGCAGTTTTAGTTCTAAAAACAAAGCATGAAGTTTGAATTCATATTTGTTGTAGATCACATATCTGAGATTTCAGATTCTTCATTATCTCTTAGCTGTTTGCAATTGAGTCTTAGTGTAATTTCAGTAATTAAAGCTATATGGAGACATTAATTAATGAATCACCTCACTTATTGTATTCAAATAAGATATTTAATGTCATATTAGAGTCAATGATAGAACACATATTATGAACTGGGAAATTTTCACATTTAAAATTTTGTCTTTTATATAAATAAATCATAATATAATAAAATACTACGGATATTAAATATTGGTAATAACATTTTAAAATTTTAATTTTAAGTTTGTATGAAATTCTCAAATAATCGATTTTCCTCATGTAAAAATCTACTTATCTCTTTATTGCTCACGATTTCTGATTTGAGTGATGAAATCCGTTATAGCACATTTAGGTTCACTGTAATCGCTCCAGCATTTTCAGTTCTAAGAAATATGCATGCAGTTTGAATTCTTCTGTATCTGCAGTTCCAGATTCTTTTCTATCGGTATAGCTGTCTGCAGTCATTACAGAAATTGAGTATCGGTGTAATCTCAGTAGTTAAAGCTAAATGGAGTCATTAATTAATGTATTACCTCACGTGTTAGATCAAATAAGAGATTTAATGTCAGTTTCCAGTCCACCCCAGAACAAATTATACGAGCTGGAAAATTCTGAATGGTTAACATTTTGCTTTTTATATGAATAAATAAAAATATTATAGAATACTATGGAAATTAAATATTGCGAATAATATAATTAAATTAAAATTTTAAGTGTGCATCAAATTTTAATTAAATTTTAATTTTAAGTTTGTATCAAATTCACACATAACGGATTTTCTACATGTAAAAATCTCCTTATCACATTACTGCTCACGATTTCTGAATTGCATGTTTAAAACCATTATAACACATTTATTTTCACTGTAATCACTCCAGTAATTTCAGTTCTAAGAAATATGCATACAGTTTGAATTGTTTTGTATTGTAGATCACGTATCAGCAGTTCCAGATACTTCGCCATCGCTATAACTGTTCGCATTCATTACAGAAATTGAGTATCGGTGTAATCTCAGTAGTTAAAGCTAAATGGAGTCATTAATTAATGTATTACCTCCCGTATTGTAGTCAAATAAGAGATTTAATGTCAGTTCCGAGTCTACCACAGAACACATTAAAGGAACTGGGAATTTCTCCACATTTAAAATTTTAACTTTTATATCAATAAATCATAATATGAGCAAATACTACGGATATTAAATATTGGAAATAATATATTTAAATTTTAATTTTAAGTTTGTATCAAATTCACACATAACGGATTTTCTACATGTAAAAATCTATTTATCTCTTTATTTCTTACGATTTCTGACTTCTGTATTAAAAAACCATTATAGAACATTTAGGTTCACTGTTATCGCTCCAGTAATTTCAGATTTAAAATATATGCATGCAGTTTGAATTCATCTCTATTGTAAAACACGTAACTGCTATTCGACATTCCTTGCTATCTCTGAGCTATACGCAGTCATTACAGAAATTGAGTCTCTGTGAAATCTCAGTAGTTAAAGCTAAATGTATTATTAAACAAGATAACTCCCCTCACTATTATTTCGGCAGCTGTTTTAGTTCTAAGAAAAATGCATGAAGTTTGAATTCATATCTGTTGTAGATCACATATCTGCGATTCCAGATTCTACATTATCTCTCAGCTGTTCGCAATTGAGTCTCGGTGTAGTCTCAGTAATTAAAGCTATATGGAGACATTAACCTATATATCACCTTACGTGTTATATTTAAATAAGAGATTTAATGTCAATTTCCCGTTCACCACCAAAATCAAATTAAAAAAACTGGGAAATTCTCAACATTTAAAATTTTCCTTTTATATGAATAAATCATAAAATTTAAAAAAAAAACACAGGTAACAAATATTGGTAATAACATTTTTAAATTTTAATTTTAAGTTTGTATCAAATTCTCATATAAAGGATTTTCTACATGTAAAAATCTACTTATCTCTTTATTGCTCACGATTTCTGATTTGAGTGATGAAATCCGTTATAGCACATTTAGGTTCACTGTAATCGCTCCAGTAATTTCAGTTCTAAGAAATATGCATGCAGTTTGAATTCTTCTGTATTGTAGATCACGTATCTGCTGTTCCAGATTCTTTGCTATCGCTATAGCTGTCTGCAGTCATTACAGAAATTGAGTATCGGTGTAATCTCAGTAGTTAAAGCTAAATGGAGTCATTAATTAATGTATTACCTCACGTGTTAGATCAAATAAGAGATTTAATGTCAGTTTCGAGTAAATAAAAAGCAAATTACACTAGCTGAGAAATTCTCCATATTTAAAATTATCTTTACTTTTATATGAATAAATCATAATATAATAAAATACTACGGATATTAAATATTGGTAATAACATTTTAAAATTTTAATTTTAAGTTTGTATCAATTCTCATAAAACGGATTTTCCACATGTAAAATCCCCCTTATCTCTTTATTGCTCACAATTTCTGAATTGCATGTTTAAAACCATTATAGAACATTTAGGTTCACTGTTATCGCTCCAGTAATTTCAGTTCTAAGAAATATGCATGCAGTTTGAATTCTTCTGTATTGTAGATCACGTATCTGCTGTTCCAGATTCTTTGCTATCGCTATAGCTGTCTGCAGTCATTACAGAAATTGAATCTCGGTGTAATCTCAGTGGTTAAAGCTAAATGTATTCATTAATCAATGTATCACCTCACGAATAGGATTCAAATAAAAGATTTAATGTCAGTTCCGAGTCCTCCACAGAACAAATTAAAGGAACTGGGAAATTCTGAATATTTAAAATTTTGCCTTTGTTATGAATAAATCAGAATATTATAGAATACTATGGAAATTAAATATTGCGAATAATATAATTAAATTAAAATTTTAAGTGTGCATCAATTTCTCATAAAACAGAATTTCTACATATAAAAATCTCATCTCTTTATTGCTAACGATTTCTGAATTGCATGTTTAAAACCATTATAGCACATTTAGGTTTACTGTTATCGCTCCAGTAATTTCAGATTTAAGATATATGCATGCAGTTTGAATTCATCTCTATTGTAAAACACGTAACTGCTATTCTAAATTCCTTGCTATCTCTGAGCTATACGCATTCATTACAGAAATTGAGTCTCAGTGTAATCTCAGTAGTTAAAGCTAAATGTAGCTATTAAACATGCTATCATCTCACTATTATCTCTCCAGCAGTTTTAGTTCTAAAAAAAAATGCATGAAGTTTGAATTCATATTTGTTGTAGATCACATATCTGAGATTCCAGATTCTACATTATATCAGCTGTTCGCAATTGAGTCTCTGTGTAATCTCAGTAGTAAAAGCTAAATTGATTCATTAATTAATGTATCACCTCACAAATTGGATTCAAATTAAAGATTTAATGTCAGTTCCGAGTCCTCCACATTACAAATTATATTAACTGGAAAATTCTGAACATTTAAATCTTTGCCTTTGATATGAATAAATCAGAATATGATCGAATACTACGGATATTAATTAGTGAGAAGTTAGTATCAAGTATTCATATAATGGATTTTCCACATGTAAAAATCTACTTCTCTCTATTTCTCACGGTTTCTGAATTCCGTGTTTAAAACCATTATACCACATTTAGGTTCACTGTTATCGCTCCAGTAATTTTAGTTCTAAGATACATGCATGCAGTTTGAATTCATCTCTATTTTAGATCACGCATCTGCTGTTCCAGATTCCTTAATATCTCTGAGCTATTCGAAGTCATTACAGAAATTGACTTCATGTCTAATCTCAGTAGTTAAAGCTAAATAAATCTAATTATTAATGTATCACCACACGTGCTGAATTCAAATAATAGCTTTCAAGTTGGAATTTGAATGTTCTTAACCAATAGTATTGTAAAGAAAATTACAAATTTATTTGAGTTTATTTTAAAAATTTCTTTTTAAAGTAATGAATTCTTGTAATATAAATCCATTCTTCAGTAAGACTGTGTATGTTTTATTACTATTTTTGTACGACATTGGTTTAATCAATTGATCTATTTTATTTTTTATACAAATTATGTATTTTTATACTCTACATTTGGAAGAAAAATTCGCCGATTTATTGGAATTTAATTTTTTAAAAAATAATTTATATTTATAGAATTGTATCCTCAACGTAATAGAATATAAATTATTTATCTTAAAAATAAAGTTTTTTTATTAGAAGTGTGCTTTATGTTTTAAATAAATATTGAAAAAACATTAAGTGTGCTTATGTATTACTAAGTATAGCACTAATCTTTACCTTGTGTACCTATTTGTTTCGTAATATTTAACTTAAAAATGAATATAATGATTTTTGCTGTATTGTTGAATAAAAGCATGTAGTTTGCATTAATGCAGTGTTTGAGTTGAGAAATTTAATTTATTTATAATTATTGAGATTTATATATATTTTATATTTTCCCGTTCTGTGATATCGAAAAGAATTCACTATAATTGTAATTTTAAGGATTCAAACCGCTGATTATTAGGTTTGGTTTTGAGTTATCTGATCTACCTTTTTGATACACAAGGTCTAATGAGAGAGGTACCTACTTCTTAAAGTAGATTCCGAATAGTTACGAACGTCCAATCAGTACTTCGAACGCAAGAACTGTGGTATTACTCATTATCAGATATCTTTTGTAATTTACAGTGAGAGTTTTTAACCAACAATTAAAATTAACGATAAAATTTACATTTGAGAACACTAATGGTTTTTACACTTCACGTAAAATATGAAATGTAAAAAAAAAATATTTTGCTTTATATCTATTAATCACAATAGGGTAAAATACTTGAGAAAGAAAGTATAAGAAGTTATAAATTAAAATTTATATTTCAAGTTTTTTTATAAAAATCTCAATTAATCTATTTTAAGCACGCAAAATCGTACTTCCCCTTTATTTCCTAGCCGAACGATGGCCGATTGGTTAGTGTGCTGACCTTCGGTTCGAATCCCACTATGGCATGGAAGTTCGCAGCCGTTTGGAATCGGCTTTAAGCAGTAGGTCCCGGTCTCATTATCCCTCGTGTGGCAAAAAGTAGACCGTAGCACTCCAAACCAAACCAAACCTTTATTTCCTAGGATTTCTGCTAGGATTTCTTATTTTTAAAAAAATATTTTAACACTTTTAGATCCTTTTGGTCCTATCCAGTAATTTCTTCGTGGCAAGTATAGAGTAAAAGTTTTTATGCGGCAAGTGATTAGTAATGTTTACTTACGAAAAATGACTATTCTCCAAAAGTGGTGACATTTACTCACCAAAAAAGGAGATTCCCTAAAAGTGGTGATATTTACTCACCCAAAAAGGCAATTCCCAAGAAGTGGAAATATTTACTCACCAAAAAAGACTCTTCCCCAGACGTGGTGACATTTACTCACCAAAAAAAGGCGATTCCCCAAAAGTGGTGACATTCACTCGCTAAAAAAGCTGATTCCCTAAAAGTGGTAGCATTTACTCACCAAAAAATTCGATCCCTCAAAAGTGGTGACATTTACTCACCAAAAAAGGCCATTTCTCAAAAGTGGTAACATTTACTCATAAAAAAAGGTGCCACCTCAAACATGGTGGCATTTACTCACAAAAAAGTGGTTAATCGTCACTCGATCGTAATTTATAATGTAACTATATTATGAGTATAATCCATTGTTCTTGTAGTTATTTCTTATTGTCTTCGAATTATGAATTTTAATTTTTGTTATAAAATAGAGGTCTACATAAGTGATATTTAAAAAAATGATTTTCCTATACATCAAAGTAATCGGAATAAAGTATACATAGTAATATGAAGTAGCAAGAGTAATGGCCTATATCTAAGCTGAAAAAAATTATTATAATCATTATAATTTCATATCATAATACTAGCATATATTCCGTCATATGACGGGATTCGTAAAATTTTTAATTTTACAAAATTGTAAAATACCCTATAAGGTGAGTTAAATGGTTAAATAAATGGTTAAATAAATGGGGTTTTTTTTCTGAGAATTATCTGGTACACTCTCAGAAATTAGTTTATTTCACACTCCTCTACGTTTTATACGTCTCCCGATAATGCGAATAAAGTTTAGAATCACATAGAATTCATTTAAAAAAATAATTAAAAGTTTTCTTAGCTACGTCGTAATTATCGTTAAGTTCTTCCCAATTTTTTTGCCACATAAATTAATGGAAGTAAAGGAATGAAACTAGTATTTCCACTACACCCTGGCGGTAGATAGAATTCGTTGTTAATATCGGAGATAAAATTTTCATTGTAACAAAAAACAATCCATGATTAAGTTTAAAATTATCACACATGTACCTAATCTATTATTTAAGTCAAATATAAAAGAAAATTATTTATTATCTAAGTTCATCAATAAAATACTTATGCAAATAATGCAGACGATATTTAACTTTTTTTTTAAATAAGACATGATTAAATGAGATGGTTAAAAGAATGACGTCATAATGCTAGAAAAATGTTATTTTTACCTTATGTGATAAATGGATGAATTTAATCGTCTGCTCTTAATGGCATTAAAACTCGAAAAGGGTAGGGGGATCTCGAAAGTTTTAAAGATTTGCTTTGAATTTTGCCAACCTTAACTCACCAAGAATCCAATATGGTTGCTTCTCTCCATTCCAGGTACTTACCTATTTATTATGTGACAAATTGATAAATTTAATCACCTGCTCTTAACAGGGGAAATAAAGGCTTGAAATAATTGCATTAAATGCTAGAAAATCGGAAAGGGGTGGATTTCGCTAAGACTAACTCATAAAGAATCCAATATGGATGCCTCTATTCCAGGTAAAACTGCTTCATAAATTTGAGGACGGTCGGACAGATAACTTAGGCTTTAGTATTATATAGACGATAATTATTTGTGTTTCTTTTGTAATACTGATTTATTAATGCATTACTTTTTACATTAAAACATACTTAATCATTCTTAATTTTCCACTTCACAAAGAGCGTCCACAATATTTTTAAAGTTGGAAAGTAAAAAAAATTAACTACAGGTCACTGACCAGAAAAGAAATGAATTATTATTTTCTTTTTTTAAGGCATTTCACTCCTATTATAGATTATCTCTCTTTCAACTCTACGAAGTCATTATTGATTCCCGGTGTAATCTTAGCAGTGAAAGATATATTGAGCCATTAAACACTATTGTATCATCATACGTACCATATTCAACTATGAAATTTATAGCTACAATTTCAAACAACCACTAACCTCTTTAAAAATTCTGGTCACGTTTCCAGTTCGCGAGAAATGTTTTAAGTTTTGATTTATATTCACATCTTAATTACCGTAGAATATATATTGATTTATAAGAGTAAAACGTAATATGATAAAATACTATATAAATTTATATTTAAATTGAAATGTATTGTTTATATAAATATATCACATAATCAATTTTCAAGTGAAATTTATCTGTTTTCTTTATTTCCTATAGTTTTTCCGTTATGTATTTCAAACAATTAAAATTAGTTTGTCCTCTAAGAATTCTAAATTGATCTCTACTGCTAGACTCAAACTGCTATTCCAGATTTTTTGATCTTGATCTCTTTCAACTGCGTTACAGAAAATTACCTTTGGTGTTAGCACTTAAAACTAAATTAAACCATGAACTACTAATCAAATTAAAAAAAGATTAATATTTAAGGTTTCGAGTCCACGAAAAACCCGTGTAATAATTCTAGTCCTAATTCCAGCACTCTAGAAATGTTTTAAATTTTGGACCAGTTATAATTAGGCTATTATCATATAGGTGATAATTGTTTGTGTTTATTTTGTAATGCTGATTTATTAATGCATTACACTTTACATTACATTAAAACATATTTAATCGTGCTTAATTTTCCACTTCAGAAAGCGCGTCCACGATATTTTTAAAGTCATAATTCCAGCGATCTAGAAATGTTTTAAATTTTTAACCAGTTACACTTAGGCTATTATTATATACGGGATAATTATTTGTGTTTCGTTTGTAATACTGATGTATTTATTAATGCATTACACTTTACATTACATTAAAACATATTTCATCGTCTTTAATTTTCAACTTGAGAAAGATTGTCCACAATTTTTTTAAAGTTATAATTTCAGCACTCTAGAAATGTTTTAAAATTTTGAGCAGTTACACTTAGTCTATTATTATATAGGAGATAATTATTTGTGTTTCTTTCGTAATACTGATGTATTTATTAATGCATTACACTTTACATTACATTAAAAAATATTTAATCGTGCTTATTTTTCCATTTTAGAAAGAGTGTCCACAATTTGTTTAAAGTTATAATTCCAGCACTCTAAAAATGCTTTAAATTTTGGTCCAGTTACACTTAGGCTATTATTATATAGCGGATAATTATTTGTGTTTATTTTGTAAAACTGATGTACTTATTAATGGATTACACTTTATGATACATTAAAACATATTTAATCTTGCTTAATTTTCCATTTCAGAAAGAGCGTCCTCAATTTTTTTAAAGATGGAAACTAAAAAAAATTTAACTACATGTCACTGGTTGAAAATAAACGAATTATTATTTTCTTCTCCATAAAGCAAATTTTGCTATTCCAGATTCTCTATCTCTCAACTCTACGAAGTTATTATTGATTTCCAGTGTAACATTAGCAGTAAAAGATATATTGAGCCATTAAACACTAATGTATCAGCACACGTACCGTATTCAAATAAGAAATTTATAGCTACAATTTCAAACCACCACTAACCTCTTT
>CM063497.1:105514217-105546717 GCA_032207245.1 Pardosa pseudoannulata | reverse complement strand
CTATTAAAGTTCCATCCCTCGTATGTCTGCGTACGTACAGAAAAGTTGAAACTCTATAGAACAATTTTACTTTTAATTTTATAGAACAATTTTTTAATATCAAGGTTGCTTTTCTACCAAGAGCATATAACTCAAATTTAAGATATTCAAAAACAGTATATTCAGGAGAAAGTTTTCTTGCATTTATGGTTTAAATACAGCAATAATTTTTATGAATTAACAGCGAGAAATTATTGAAAAATTCTATATTAAATCAGCCTATTTTCTTCCATATAGAAAAAATATCCATGTTAAAAATTATCCAATTCATATTGCAATAAGATATATGTTATTTGAATCTACTAGTAATCTACTACTACATCTATTTCTAATGGAAAACAATGGTAAAATTCAATTATATTGCCGCATAAGGAAGTTTATCAAGCGAGGTCAGTGGCCGAATGGTCAAAGCACGTGATTCAGACCCTAAGATTGTGGGTTCGATGCTTGCCATGGTGGTTTATCCGAAGTACGAATTTTTAATTTTAAAATGTTATTTATTGTTTCCTTATGTTCTTGAACATTCTAGATCTTTCTTTAATATGTAAATTAGTTATTTCTCTAATATTCTGTTCGGGTATAAAAGCTGATAACAACTAGTTGTAGGCAACTCCTTAATCTTGTAAAGCTGCGAGTTTCTACTTTGCTTCAATAAATTCGTTTGTTAAGTTAAACGGTGTGTTCATTCGAATCTTCGTGACAATATATTTACACAATACTTAAACTTAATAACTGTACAATTACTTTAAAAGGAAACTGTCACTAATTAGGAAGGTTTATAATACTGAAATTGACTTTAAAGTCAAGCTTATTTTACAATCACTAGTACATGATAACTAAACGTTATAATAATCCGCAATAATATATTCGGTAGAAATTACTGAAATATTAAAATTTAAATCCTTTTTTTAAATAACAGCCAGAAAATATTGAGCATTTTAATACTAAATCAGCATTTTTTTCTTAAAAATATCCATGCTTATAAATACCCATTTCATTTTTAATTATAATTAAGTAGATTGATATAAATCTAGCACCAATTTGTAAAAGTAAATGCATGGAAACACTAGTATAAATCAGTTATTCCAATTTTAATATTCAATTACGCAAAGAACTTAAATATTACATAATAAGTCAACTTTAATAAGGAAATAAAATTATATGAGTATCGATTATCAGATTTTATAGAATGGAAGGAATCTGAATATAACATTGCAGCTTTGAATAAATTGAAATATCTTAGCCAAACACAAAATTCCCTTCGGCATTAATTTCAGCTTGTTTCAATATCTACCATGTTTTACTCTCATGGGCAGCATGATAACTAAAATTTAAGATATTCATACTATTAATTAATATAATGTTATATTAGGCAGAAATTAATCACATAATAAAAGGTGAAATATTGCATTTTCTTTAAATAACAGTGAGAAACTATTAAGGAATTCAATATTATTTAAGCAAAATGTCTTTCCTAAAAAATATGCATGCTTATAAACATAAAATTCATTTTATGTTAACTAAAAATTAAGATACTGAGAAATATCATATTATTCAGAAATTAATCGCATAGTAAAAGGTTAAAAAACTATTTTGAAAAAAGGTAGAAAATATTGAACAATTCAATTTTATTTCAGAAATATGTATTTAATAAAACATATCAATGGTTATAAATATCCAATTCATTTTCAATTATATGTAAATTGATATAAATCTACAATTAATTAGAAAAATGAATTGCATGAAAACTTTAGTATAATTGAGTTATACCAATTATAATATTAATTTTACAAAAAGTACTTTAATATTACATCATAAATGTGCTTTAATAAGAAAATTAATTTATTATAGTATTGATTAAAATATTTAATAGAATGGAAGAAATCTGAAGATAACATTGCAGCTTTGAATAAATGGAAATATCTTGGGACGAACACAAAATTCCTTTCGATATTAATTTAATTCTATAATATTAAAGTTTGTTTGAATATCTAGCATGTTTTACTCTCAAGAGTGCATGATAACTAAACTTTAAGACATTCATACTATTAATTAATATAATATTATATTAGGCAGAAATTAATCGCATAATAAAAGGTTAAATATAGCATTTTATTTAAATAACAGTGAGATAATATTGCCGAATTCAATATTATTTAAGTAAAATATCTTTCCTAAAAATATGCTTATAAACATCCAATTAATTTTTTGTTAAAATATATGTTGATCAATATAATAATATAATAATTACATATCAATTATATATGTAAATATATATTTGAATTATACCATTGTTTCTAGTATTTCTTATTCCGATTAGTAGTAGATGTAGAATAGATTAATAGTACATTCAGATCCTATATATTATATTTCAATATGAATTGGATAATTTTTAACATGTATATATTATATATGGTAGAAAATATGATAATTTAATACGGAAATTTTCAAAAATATCTTGCTGTTATTTCATAAAAATTAATACTGTATTTAACACATAAATACCCGAAAAATTTCTGATGGATATACTGTTGCTGAATATCTTAAATTAGAATTAAGTACTAATACTAGGAAAAGTAAATTCATAGAAACTATAGTATAATTCAATTATGCAAATTATAATACTCAATTTACGCAAATCACATAAATATTGCAAAATAACTCAGCTTTAATATGGAAATTAATTTATTTTATCATTGATTACCAGGTTTTAAAGAAAGGAAGAAATCTGAATATAACATTGCAGTTTTGAATAAAAGAAAATATCTAGGCCGAAAACAAAATTCCCTTCTCCATTAATTTAATTCTGTAATATTTAAGGTTGTTTGAATATTTACCATGTTTTACTATCTAGAGTGCATGATAACTAAAATTTAGGATATTGAGTAATACTAAATTAGGCAGAAATTAATCGCATAATACAAGTTTACATAAAACATTTTTCTTTACTGTGAGAAAATATTGAGGAATTCAATATTATTTAAGCAAAATACCTTTCCTAAAACACATATATGCTTATAGACATCCAATTCATTTTTTGTTAAAAAATATGTTGATTGATATAATAATATAATAATTACATATCAATTATATATGTAAATATGTAATTGAATTATACCATTGTTTTTAGTATTACTATTTCGATTAGTAGTAGATGTAGTAGTAGATTATTAGTAGATTCAGATCCTATATATTATATTTCAATATGAATTGGAAAATTTTTAACATGGATATATTTTATATGGAAGAAAGTATGATAATTTAATACGGAATTTATATTACTATATTAGAATACTAAATTAGGCAGAAATTAATCGCATAATACAAGTTTACATAAAACGTTCTTTTCAGTGGCAAATATTGAGCAATTAAATATTATTTAAGCAAAATATCATTAATGAAAAAAATATGCATGTTAATAAACATCCAACTTTTTTTGTTAATATATATGTTAATAAAAATAATAATATAACAATTATATATCAATTATATATGTAAACATATAATTGATTTATACCATTATTTGCAGTATATCCCATTTCGATTAGTACTAGATGTAGTAGTAGATTAATTGTAGATTCAAACACCATATATTACACTGCAATATGAATTAGATAATTTTTAACATGACTAAATTTTATTCGGAAAAAATAATATAATTTAATATGGAATTTTTCAATAATTTCTCGCTGTTAATTTATGAAAATTAATGCTGTATTTAACCCATAAATACCGAAAACTTTCTACTGCATATACTGTTGCTGAATATCTTAAATTTGAGTTATGCACTAGTAGTAGGAAAATTAAATGCATGAAAACTATAATATAATTCAATTATGCCAATTATAATACTCAATTTACGCAAATAACATAAATAGTGCATAATAACTCAGCTTTAATATGGAAAATAATTTATTTTAACATTGATTAGCAGGTTTTAAAGAATAGAAGAAATTTGGAGATAACATGGCAGCATTGAATAAATAGAAATATCTAGACCGAAAAGAAAATTCCCTTCACCATTTATTTAATTCTGTAATATTGAAGGTTTTTGAATATCCATCATGTTTTACACTCAGGAGTACATGATAACTTAAATTCAAGATATTCAGTAATATTATATTAGGCAGATATTAACCACAAAATAAAAGGTTAAATAAAACAAATTTTTAAATAACAATGAGAAAATATTGAGCAATATTATTTAAGTAAAATAGCTCCCCTAAAAATATGTATGCTTATAGACATCCAATTCATTTTTTGTTAAAAAATATGTTGATTGATATAATAATATAATAATTACATATCAATTATATATGTAAATATGTAATTGAATTATACCATTGTTTCTAGTATTTCCCATTTCGATTAGTAGTAGCTGTAGAATAGACTAATAGTAGATTCAAACCATATATATTATATTGCGATATGAATTGGATAATTTTTAACATGGCTATTTTTTAAATGGAAAAATATGTTAATTTAATATGGAATTTTTCAAAATAATCTCGCTGTTAATTCATGAATATTAATGTTGTATTTAACACATAAACACCCGAAAACTTTCTGCTGAATATCTTAAATTTGAATGAAGTACTAGTACTAGGAAAAGTAAATTCATAGAAACTATAGTATAAATCAATTATGCTAATTATAACACTCAATTTACTCAAATCACATAAATATTGCATAATAACTCAGCTTTAATATGGAAATTAATTTATTTTATCATTGATTGCCAGGTTTTAAAGAATGGAAGAAATCTGAATATAACATTGCAGCTTTGAATAAAAGAAAATATCTAGGCCGAAAACAAAATTCCCTTCGCCATTAATTTAATTCTGTAATATTGAAGGTTGTTTGAATATTTACCATGTTTTACTCTCTAGAGTGCATGATAACTAAAATTTAGGATATCCAGTAATACTATATATTAGGCAGAAATTTATCGCATAATACAAGTTTACATAAAACATTTTTCTTTACTGTGAGAAAATATTGAGGAATTCAATAATATTTAAGCAAAATATCATTCCTGAAACATATGCTTGTTAATAAACATCCAATTCATTTTTTGTTAAAATATATGTTGATCGAAATAATAATATAACAATTATATATCAATTATATATGTAAACATATAACTGATATATACCATTATTTCCAGTATTTCAAATTTCGATTAGTAGTAGATGTAGAAGTAGATTAATAGTAGATTCAAACCACATATATTATATGCGATATGAATTGGATAATTTTTAACATGGCTATTTATCTTATATGGAAGAAAATATGCTAATATGGAATTTTTCAATAATTTCCCGCTGTCAATTCATGAAAATTAATGCTGTATTTAACCCATAAATATCCGAAATAATTTTGCTGATTATCTTAAATTTTAGTTATGTACCAGTACTATGAAAAGTAAATGCATGGAAACCATAGTATAATTCAATTATGCCAATTATAATACTCAATAACGCAGATCGCATAAATATTGCATAATAAATCAGATTTAAAATGGAAATTAATTTATTTTAGCATTTATTATGAGGTTTTAAAGAATGGAAGAAATTTGGAGATCACATGGCAGCATGGAATAAATAGAAATATCTAGACCGAAAAGAAAATTCCCTTCACCATTTATTTAATTCTGTAATATGGAAGGTTTTTGAATATCCATCATGTTTTACACTCAGGAGTACATGATAACTTAAATTCAAGATATTCAGTAATATTATATTAGGCAGATATTAACCACATAATAAAAGGTTAAATAAAACAGTTTTTTAAAATAACAGTGAGAAAATATTGTGCAATTCAATATTATTTAAGCAAAATATCATTCCTAAAAAATATGCATACTTATTAACATCCAATTAATTTTTTGTTATCATATGTGTTGATTTATATAATAATATAATAATTACATATCAATTATATATGTAAATATATAATTGAACAATACCATTGTTTCTAGTATTTAATATTTCGATTAGTAGTATATGTATAATAGATTAATAGTAGATTCATATCCTATATATTATATTTCAATATGAATTGGATAATTTTTAACATGGATATATTTTATATGGAAGAAAATATGATAATTTAATACGGATATTTTCAAAAATATCTCGCTGTTATTTCATAAAAATTAATGCTGTATTTAACACATAAATACCCGAAATATTTCTGCTGAATATACTGTTGCTGAATATCTTAAATTTGAGTTAAGTTCTACTACTAGGAAAAGTAAATTCATAGAAACCATAGTATAATTCAATTATGCCAATTATAATACTCAATTTACGCAAATCACATAAATATTGCATAATAACTCATCTTTTATATGGAAATTAATTTATTTGATCATTAATTACCAGGTTTTAAAGAATGGAAGAAATCTGAATATAACATTGCAGCTTTGAATAAAAGAAAATATCTAGTCCGAAAGCAAAATTCCGTTCGCCATTAATTTAATTATGTAATATTGAAGGTTGTTTGAATATTTACCATGTTTTACTCTCTGAAATGCATGATACCTAAAATTGAAAATATTCAGTAATACTATATTAGGCAGAAATTAATCGCATAATACAAGATTGCATAAAACATTTTTTTTACTGTGAGAAAATATTGAGGAATTCAATATTATTTAAACATGTTAATAAACATTCAATTCATTTTTTGTTAAAATATATGTTAATAAAAATAATAATATAACAATTATATATCAATTATATATATAAACATATAATTGATTTATACCATTATTTCCAGTATTTCCCATTTTGATTAGTAGTAGATATAATAGTAGATTAATAGTATATTCATACCCCATATATTATATTGCAATATGAATTAGATACTTTTTAACATGATTATTTTTTATTTGGAAAAAATATGATAATTTAATATGGAATTTTTCAATAAATTCTCTCTGTTAATTCATGAAAATTAATGCTGTATTTAACCCTAAATACCAAAAAATTTCTGCTGCATATACTGTTGCTGAATATCTTAAATTTGAGTTAAGTACTACTACTAGGAAAAGTAAATGCATGAAAACTATAAAATAATTCAATTATGCCAATTATAATACTCAATTCACGCAGAGCACATAAATATGGCATAATAAATCATATTTAAAAAGGAAATTAATTTATTTTAGGATTGATTACCAGGTTTTAAAGTATGAAAAAAATTCAATTGAATAAATCATTGAATAAATGGAAATATCTAGACCGAAAAGAAAATTACCTTCACCATTAATTTAATTCGGTAACATTAAAGTTTGTTTGAATATCTAGCATGTTTTACTCTCAGAAGTGCATGATAACTAAAATTTAAGATATACAGTTATAATAGGCATAATTTAATCGCATAATAAAAGGTTAAATAAAACAGTTTTTTTAAATAACAATGAGAAAATATTGAGCAATTCAATATTATTTTAGCAAAATATCTCTCCAAAAAATATTCATGTTTTAAACATCCAATTCATTTTTTATTCAAATATATGTTGATTGATATAATAATATAATATTTATATATCAATTATACACGTAAATATATAATTGAATTATACCATTGTTATCAGTATTTTCAATTTCGATTAGTAGTAGCTGTAGTAGTAGATTAATAGTAGATTCAAACCCCATATATTATATTGCAATATGAATTGGATAATTTTTAACATTGATATTTTTCATATAGAAGAAAATGTGGTAATTTAATATGGGATTTTACAAGAATTTCTTGGTATTAATTCATGAAAATTAATGCTGTATTTAACAAATAAATACCTGAAAAATTTCTGCGGAATATCTTAAATTTGAGTTATGTAGTAGTACTATGAAAAGTAAATGCATGGAAACCATAGTATAATTCAATTATTCCAATTATGATACTCAATAATGCAGAGCACATAAATATGGCATAATAAATCAGAATTAAAATGGAAATTAATTTATTTTAGTATTGATTACCAGATTTTAAAGTATGAAAGAAATTTTGAGATAACATTTCATCATTGAATAAATGGAAATGAAAAGAAAATTCCCTTCACCATTAATTTAATTCTGTAACATTAAAGTTTGTTTGAATATCTAGCATGTTTTACTCTCAGGAGTGCATGATAACTAAAATTTAAGATATTCAGTTATATTAGGCATACATTAATCGCATAATAAAAGGTTAAACAAAGCCTTTTTTTATAAATAACAGTGAGAAAATATTCAGCAATTCAAAATTATTTAAGCAAAATACCTTTCCTAAAATACATATATGCTTATAGACATCCAATTTATTTTTTGTTAAAATATATGTTGATTAATATAATAATATAATAATTACATATCAATAATATATGTAAATATATAATTGAATTATACCATTGTTTCAAGTATTTCTCATTTACATTAGTAGTAGATGTAGTAGTAGATTATTAGTAGATTCATACCACATATATTATATTGTAATATGAATTGGATAATTTTTAACATGGCTATTTATCTTACATGATTGTAATATGAATTGGATAATTTTTAACATGGCTATTTATCTTACATGGAAGAAAATATGCTAATATAATATGGAATTTTTCAACAATTTCTAGCTGTTAATTCATGAGAATTAATGCTGTATTTAACCCATAAATACCTGAAAAAATTCTGCTGAATATCCTAAATTTGAGTTATATACAACTACTAGGAAAAATAAATGCATGAAATCTGTGAGAGTGCAGCGATGTTTTACTTAAGGTTTGTGAAACTGATTTGCTCTCTGTACTCGCACGTTGTGGGTTGCATGCCCAGGTATTTTTTTTTTCACGACTCCAGGAAGCATGTGGTGGGAAAATAATTGCACTTAAATTTCACCAAGTTTTGGAGATTTGTGATTGGTCTCCAGGAAGCGATTCAGGACCATCCTCGGAGTCCCGGTTCTTCTGGACAGAGCCCGGAAAGGACGCATTGTACCCAGGACAAAGGAACAACAAACGCATCAGCACAGGATAATGGAAAAATCTAGGGTTGCTGGAGTACTTCAGAAGGAAGTAAAAGAGTGAACTTTGGTTATTTTTTCTTTCAGATGTAGCACTTGGAGTGCTTCTTTTACTTTTTAATATTTTATTTATTTTTTAGCATATTTCCTTGTCTTTTGTTCTATATATGAATATTGTAATCTAGATCAGTGGCATTTTACTATAATTAAAGACGATATAAAGCAAAATTGGGTTGTTAGTGGCTTTGAAATAAGAACAGCAATGTACTACACCACAGCAAAATTCAAGATATTCAGTAATATTATATTAGGCAGATATTAACCACATAATAAAAGGTTAAATAAAACAGTTTTTTAAAATAACAGTGAGAAAATATTGAGCAATTCAACATTATTTAAGCAAAATACCTTTCCTAAAACACATATATGCTTATAGACATCCAATTCATTTTTTGTTAAAAAATATGTTGATTGATATAATAATATAATAATTACATATCAATTATATATGTAAATATGTAATTGAATTATACCATTGTTTCCAGTATTTCTCATTTATATTAGTAGTAGATGTAGTAGTAGATTATTAGTAGATTCATACCACATATATTATATTGTAATATGAATTGGATAATTTTTAACATGGCTATTTATCTTACATGGAAGAAAATATGCTAATATAATATGGAATTTTTCAACAATTTCTAGCTGTTAATTCATGAGAATTAATGCTGTATTTAACCCATAAATACCTGAAAAAATTCTGCTGAATATCCTAAATTTGAGTTATATACAACTACTAGGAAAAATAAATGCATGAAATCTGTGAGAGTGCAGCGATGTTTTACTTAAGGTTTGCGAAACTGATTTGCTCCCCGCACTAGCATGTTGTGGGTTGCATGCCCAGGTATTTTTTTCGCAACTCCAGGAAGCGTGTGGTGGGAAAACAATTGCACTTAAACTTCACCAAGTTTTGGAGTGTTGTGATTGGTCTCCAGGAAGCGATTCAGGACCATCCTTGGAGTCCCGGTTCTTGGACAGAGCCGGGAAAGGACGCTTTGTACCCAGGACAATGGAACAACGAACGCATCAGCACAGGATAATGGAAAAATCTAGGGTTGCTGCAGTACTTCAGAAGGAAGTAAAAGAGTGAACTTTGGTTATTTTTTCTTTCAGATGTAGCACTTGGAGTGCTTCTTTTACTTTTTAATTTTTTATTTATTTTTTAGCATATTTCCTTGTCTTTTGTTCTATATATGAATATTGTAATCTAGATCAGTGGCATTTTACTATAATTAAAGACGATATAAAGCAAAATTGGGTTGTTAGTGGCTTTGAAATAAGAACAGCAATGTACTACACCACAGCAAAATCTATAATATATTTCAATTATGCCAATCATAATACTCAATTTACTCAAAGCACATAAATATTGCATAATAAATCAGCTTTAATAAGGAAATTAATTTATTTTAGTATTGATTACCAGGTTTTAAAGAATGGAAGATTTCTAAAGATAACATTGCAGCATTCAATAAATGGAAATATCTAGACCGAAAACAAAATTCACTCAGCCATTAATTTAATTTCCTTCCAAAACCGTATTTTTCCTCTTCCATCTACTACGCAGAAAAAGGAAATAAATTTCTCCCTCCTATAAAACTTGCATCCTGCTTGGATATCGTAATACCACTAAAGTACTTGATAAATTAAGTATCAATTAATAAAAAGGAAACTTTAAGGCCAGCCTGTATCACCCCGAAGAGAAATGCCTAAATGTTTAATTGCAGCTCTACTTTTCTTCCTTTGGCACGGTTTCTGAAAAGAGAGCGAAAAATAAATAATGCTTACTGGCGAGGAATTTTAACTTTTTGCTTCGCCCTCTAAACACCTGTAGATAGTCGTGCAGCAAAAATCAATAGGTGGGAAGAGGTAGAGGGTAGTAAATCCCAATCTCAGCAAAAGTTTAGAGAGGTTACCGGGACTTTCAGACTGTGGCATTATTTATGCCACTAAATTATGTTCAGTGAATCTGAACTGGATTATATTAGAATTTGTTCGCTTGCGATTTAAAGCAAAGTGATTTTATCTATTAAAGGAAATTGTTCAGATAATAGCCTGAGCTTCTTTTAAAATTTTATGTATAATAAAATAATTACACTAATGAATCATATTCTACAATTAAGGTTTTTAAAAATAAGAGGATACGCCTTTAAAGTTTCAAAAATTCGTTTTTTATTTCTACATTTTTTAAATTCCTGTACATTTCTGAATCTCATCTCGTGTGGGACATTATAAATAAGGCTTTTTTAGAAACAATTGACCAGGGCTTCTTTTAAAATGGTACGTATAGGAAAATAATTACACTAATGAATAAAATTCTACAATTAAGGTTTTTAGAAATAAGGAGACACGCCTTTAAAGCTTCAAAAATTCGCTTTTTTATTTCTAGATATTTTAAATTCTTGTACATTTCTGAATCTCATATCGACTGAAACAATTTAAATAAGGCTTCTTTAGAAGCAATTGACCAGGGCTTCTTTCAAAATGGTATGTATAATAAAATAATTACACTAATGAATAAAATTTTACAATTAAGGTTTTTAGAAATAAGGAGACACGCCTTTAAAGCTTCAAAAATTCGCTTTTTTATTTCTAGATATTTTAAATTCTTGTACATTTCTGAATCTCATATCGTTCTGAAGATTTTAATTAAGGATTATTTAGAAAAAATTGACCAGGACTTTTTTAAAATGGTATATATAGGAAAATAATTACACTAATGAATAAAATTCTAAAATTAAGTTTTAAAAATAGGGAGACATGTCTTTAAAGCTTCAAAAATTCGTTTTTTTTATTTCTACATTGTTTTTTAATTCCTGCACATTCATGAATCACATCTCGCGTGGAAGATTTTAATTAAGGCTTCTTTAGAAACAATTGACCAGGGCTTCTTTTAAAATGGTATATATAGGAAAATAATTACACTAATGAATAAAATTCTACAATTAAGGGTTTTAAAAATATGGAGACAGGCCTTTAAAGCTTCAAAAATTCGGTTTTTTATTTCTACATTTTATAAATTGCTCTACATTTCTGAATCTCATCTCGTGTGGAACATTTTAATCAAAGCTTCTTTAGAAGCAATTGACCAGGGCTTCTTTCAAAATGGTATGTATAATAAAATAATTACACTAATGAATAAAATTCTACAATTAAGGTTTTTAAAAATAAGGGGACAAGTCTTTAAAGCTTCAAAAATTGGTTTTTTAATTCTACATTTTTAAAATTCGTGTACATTTCCGAATCTCATCTCGTGTGGGACATTATAAATAAGGCTTCTTTAGAAACAATTGACCAGGGCTTCTTTTAAAATGGTATATATAGGAAAATAATTACACTAATGAATAAAATTCTACAATTAACATTTTAAAAAATAAGGGGACACGCCTTTAAAGCTTCAAAATTCGCATTTTTATTTCTACATTTTTAAAAATTCTGTACATTTCTGAATCATACCTAGTGTGAAACATTTTAAATAAGTCTTCTTTAACAATGGTATGTATGAGAAAATAATTACACTAATGAATAAAATTCTACAATTAAGGTTTTTAAAAATAAGGAGACACGCCTTTAAAGCTTCAAAAATTCGCTTTTTTATTTCTAGATATTTTAAATTCTTGTACATTTCTGAATCTCATATCGTTCTGAAGATTTTAATTAAGGATTATTTAGAAAAAATTGACCAGGACTTTTTTAAAATGGTATATATAGGAAAATAATTACACTAATGAATAAAATTCTAAAATTAAGGTTTTTAAAAATAGGGGGACATGGCTTTAAAGCTTCAAAAATTCGGTTTTTATTTCTACAGATTTTAAATTAATACACATTTCTGAATCTCATCTCGTGGTGAAGAGTTTAAATAAGGCTTTTTTAGAAACAATTTACCAGGGCTTTTTTTAAATGGTATATATAGGAAAAGAATTACACTAACAAATAAAATTTTACAATTAAGATTTTTTTAAAAAGGGACATGCCTTTAAAACTTCAAAAATTCGTTTCTTTATTTCTACATTTTTTTTTAAATTCTTGCGCATTTATGAATCTCATCTCGAGTGGAACATTTTAAATAAGGCTTCTTTAGAAACAATTAACCAGTTCTTCTTTTAAAATGATATGTATAGGAAAATAATTACACTAATGAATAAAATTCTACTATTAAGGTTTTTAAAAATAGGGGGACATGGCTTTAAAGCTTCAAAAATTCGTTTTTTTTATTTCTACATTTTTTAAATCCCTTTACATTTCTGAATCTCATATGGTGTGGAGAGTTTAAATAAGGCTTCTTTAGAAACAATTGACCAGGGCTTCTTTTAAAATGGTATGTATAAGAAAATAATTATAATAATGATAAAATTCTACAATTAAGGTTTTTTAAAAATAAGAAGACAAATAAGAAGACAATATAAGACTACAATTAAGGTTTTTAAAAATAAGAAGTTTTTTATTTCTACCTTTTTAATATTCCTGTATATTTCTGAATCTCATCTCGTGTAGAAGATTTAAGGCTTCTTTAAAAACAATTGACCAGGGCTTTTTTAAAAGTAGTATATATAGGAAAAATAATTACACTAATGAATAAAATTCTGCAATTAAGGTTTTTAAAAATAAGGGGACAGGCATTCAAAGCTTCAAAAGGTCGTTTCTTTATTTCTACATTTTTTAAATTCCTGCACATTTATGAATCTCATCTCGAGTGGAACATTTTAATAAGGCTACTTTAGAAACAATTAACCAGAGTTTCTTTTAAAATAGTATATATAGGAAAATAATTACAATGATGAATAAAATTCTACAATTAATTTTCTTAAAAAATAAGGAGCACGCCTTTAAAGCTTCAAAATCGTGTTTAAATTTGTACATTTTTGAAATTCCTGAATATTTCTGATTTCATCTCGTGCTGAAGATTTTAAATAAGGCTTCTTTAGAAACAACTGACCAGGTCTTCTTTAAAATGGTATGTATAGGAAAATAATTACAATAATGAATAAAATTCTACAATTAAGGTTTTTAAAAATAGGGGAACACACATTTAAAGCTTCAAATATGTGATTTTTTATTTCTACATTTTTCAAATATATGTACATTTCTAAATCTTATCTGGTGTAAAACATTTTAAATAAGGCTTCTTTAGAAACAATTGATATTTAATAGCTTTTTCAATCAATAAGTGTTTCCTAATATAGATTCATTCTAGCTTAAATTAGCTTAAATATATATAATATTATCATATATTATTATTAAATATGTATTTCTAGCTTAAATATATTGATACAAAAGTATGAAATTTTTATAAAGGCAGGTCAGAGACAATATTAATTATGGATTATAATAAAACAAACAATATTCGGTTTATATAATATAGTTCGTTTATACAATATATAATAATGTTTGTTTACTTAATTAAACAAATAGCATAGAAATATTCGAATTAATTGCTGATAAACTATACAACTTTTTATTTAATATCATAGTTTCAAGGAAAGTATATAAACTTTCATCTTTTAGCTGTTTTTTTTTCTACATGTTGTCATTTTTCTGCTTGGTGTTAGAAATCTCTGGATTAGAGGGTTTTGCTCAGGCAAATCCAGTTGTACTATCGTCTTGTATGCCTTATAAAGTAAGGCATATTTTTATTATTTTTTTCTTATTAATATACCAAAAATATAAAGTGTTTTGAACATTAATATACATGAACAAAACATTGAAATTCAGTCAAAAAGAAGAGATTAATTATTATGCTTAAAAATATAAGTTAAATTTCCTTATCAATAATGCGAAGTGGTATATAGCTTGGATTTAGCATACAGAAATAAACTTATATTTTATAGTTATCTATAAATTTGGAGTTGCATTTATTATTTTAGATATAATTATCATAGGTAGCTAGACAGACGAGCTATGGTTAAGATATTTCTTGAAAAGTTATTTTTTTACTATTAAATATACCAAAAAATTAAACATACCCTTGAAAATTCCTCCATTGTGTGTATATCCGGATACTCAGAGCCTGGGGATTATATCAGGGCACTGGTTAAATTATAAAAATTAATTTCAACTGTTTGAAATTGAAACTTTATATTAACAAATATTTGTTTTTGTACCGATGTACTTCGCTATGATGGTCAGCACGTGAATACACAGCTGTGGACTAAATTTCCAAGAAGAATTTAGGTGCAGCTGTTGACTTCGATTTGTAGTGGGGACCCCTGCGGAGAAGTTATAACTCAAGGAGTGGCACAAGTGTAACGGTCAAGCCCAGGCAGGGATGTAACCGTGAGATATGGGTCAAGGGCTAAGCAATAATGTCAACTTTCACTAAAGGGGCCATTTTAATGATCCAACCCGAACTCCCAAAGGGGGTGCAGATGTGGGAAAATTTCACCAAAAAGTGATTGGGACAGAGAAAAAAATGGGCGTTGAACCGAGGTGTAAAGTTATGGAAGAAAAATGGGAAAATGACTCGATGTCATGATTTAAGAATTGCTGGACATCTAGATCCTGTGAGCATGCTAGAGAGCCCGGGCCAGCAATCTATTCCGGAGCCGGCATGCGTATGATCCGACGTCCAGCTTGTAAAAAGCCCAAGCTTGTTCTACTGTAATTACTCGTGGTAAACTTAACAACATTCATAATTATTACCTGGGTCACACAATCTTTTGATGAGGAATACTATTTAAAGATTATTGATGAATAGCAATTCAAAATAATTGCAGGTCATGTTAAAAACTAATCAAGTGATGTATTAATTTGTACATATTGTACATAATAAATATTTTAGTCTAAATATTAGGTATTTTCTTAATTCCATAACGTATATTTTACTGTGTTTTTAATTTGAGAACGAACGCTAGTGTTTGTGTTTTAAATACATCACAACAGTTTTAATCTAAAAATATAACATAATCATACCACAATTATTCTATTTGACGTAATATGTTAATATTAAATTATTCAACTGTGTATTTTAAACTGTGATTTTATTTATATCAGCCTTAACATAATAACTTCATTTATATTTTATTCTGAGTTTAAACATATGATGAATATTTAATATCCATTTAAAGTATTATAAGAATTAACTGACGTCTGCTTAGATAAGAAGAGATCAATAAGTTTCAATGACTTACTTGAAACGATAAATACAGGATTAAATCCTAATGCTTATCTAATCGGAAGTAAAGCATTAACTCTAATATCTTATTCAGAAAATGCTAAAATTAACAATAAATAAAATATATTTGGATTCATAGTTAAATGTTGTCCACAGCACATCGAAGATGTGAGCAGTAGTATAATTTATTTACAATTATACAATTACAGTTTACCTACCAGAATAGATTATTGATTTTATTACAGTTTGATTTTACACTATATTTAATATATTAATATAATTTATTTTATAATTCCAAACTTGCCATATGGATTAACGATTTTATTCTAATATAATATTTTTTAAAACTATTTTTATCGTTCCACTAGATAAACCATTTTTAATGATCTTTACCTTCTTGTTTCACATAAAAAATCCCGGATAAGATTGAGTCATATCTCTAATAAATAATTTAGAAAAATAATCTTTCAAATATGCTTGAATTCACTTTCTAGTGTACAAATTCAATATAAATTCAATTTTTATTACTGGTTCAAGTAAAGACGCTTCAAATATTTCTCTCAAGTACTGATTTAATATCAACCCCAGGTTAAAACTCACCAAACTCAAATTTCGACGAAAGTGTAAATACGTAATTATAACAAAAATATACTGCTTTAAATTATTCGCAAAGATGAATCATATAAATCATACATCAAAATGACAAATTATGATTTATTACTGTTAAAAATCCATAATATCTACACAATTACGAATAACTCTTACATATTGTATAATGGCTGTTTCCAAAATTACAATCAGTAAGTGATAAAAAAATTTTTCATTTCTTTTTTTTCTTTTGTAAAACAGGTTAACAATATACGATAAGATAAAGCGCAACCCGAGTTACTGACAAGATGTACAATTGTTTAAAAAATTATTTGAAATTATAAATATTGTTAAATTGGCTATTGGTAAACTTTAACGCCATTTATAAAATTAATTATATTTTTCCAAAACAAATATTTATTATATATGAATCTATATGTATTATTATAAAAATATATATTATATATATATATATATATAAATATATATATATAAAATATATATATTATATATATAAATATATATATAATATATATATATATATTATATATATATATATATATATATATATATATATATATATATATATATATATATATATATATAATATATATATATATATATACATATATATATATATATATGTGTTGTTTATATATATATGTAATATATATATATACGTAAATATATGTATATATATGTATATATGTATATGTATGTATATTTATTTATTTTAATATATATATATTTAATATTTATATATATATATATATATATATATATATATATATATATATATATATATATATATATATATAAATATATATATATATATATATATATAAATATATATATATATAATATATATATATATATATTATATATATATATATATATATATACATATAAATATACTATATATAATAATATAAATATATATTATATATAATAATATTTTTATATATATATTATATATATATACGTATATATATGTAATAAATAATATATATGTATATTATGTAAATTTTATTTATTTATATATATAAATATATAAATATATATTTTTATATATATATATATATATATATATATATAAATATATATATATAAATATATATATAATAAATATAATAAATATATATATATATATATATATATATATAGTATTATATATATATAGTTGTTAAAGTTAAAGGTAAATAATACACGTTTAGTCAAAACATGGGTTTACAAATAATTGCGAAAATTATAACCGTTTATACCACAGACATTTTAAAGCTATTTTTAATTAAAAACGTTTCTTAAATATAGCGAAAAGAATAATTCTTTCAAAACATGAAAAATTCACAGTATAATTTGAATAAAGTAGAATGACATCTATACGTTTCGTTGAAAAGCTATAATCGTACAAATATGAAATTATCTTTATTACATAAGGTAATATACTTATTTAGTGATAGAATTTCATAGTGACAGAATATCATAGTGACAGAATTTCATTTCCGAACTGAAATAAGCATATTATACACACACACAACAATCTTATACATACATATATATATATATATATATATATATATATATATATATATATATATATATATATATAATTGTGTGTGTTGTGATTAACAATTATATTACTAGCACATTGAAATAATCTTTTTTACTGATTTATACTTTCTTATAGTTTCTTTTCATGCTTTTCTACATGATAGCTAACTTTGAAAGCCCTCTGAAGTAAAGAAAAGCTTTGTGTTTTTATTTAGAGATATCTTTCAGAAATATTATTACTTATGTTTGCTTCCGTCAGCGGTTGCAGTTACGAGATTGCTAAACTGTCTAGGGCTTTTTCTTGCTTTATGCTCAAATTTCTTTTTCCCATTTGTTATTACAGTGTTTGTGTTTGCCTTTGTGATAGTTTTGCTACTATATCTCTTAAACTACTTACTTCTTTTATTATTTCTTAAATTTTTTTATGTTTACTAAAACATCTATTAATATATATACATATATATGTATGCATATATTTATATTCAAAGAAACTTAATAAACTTTATCACACTAAATATTATTGTTACCATGTATTATTGTTATTGTTATCATATATTAACGTTGGTTAAAGCCTTGATACCGAAACATATATATCATAAATGATACTAACTTAATAAAATCTTATTTTTATTAACTTATTTTCATTTAATTATATTATTATTAACATAGTTTATTATAATAAAAATTTTAAACCTGTAAGTAAATTTTCGACTGTTTTCATTTCGATTTTTAGGTATATTGCAATTATTTATTTAAACTACTTACTACTTTTATTATTTCTTAAACTTTTATGTGGTTACTAAAGCAGTTTTTATAATATATACATATATATGTATGTATATATTTCTTTTTGAAAAAACTTTATAAGCTTCATCACACTACATATTATTGTTATCATGTATTACTGTTATCATTGTTATTGTTATCATATATTAACGTTTTTCAAACCCTTGATACCGAAAAAAAAATATCATAAATGATACCAACGTAATAAAATCTTATTTTTTTATTAACTTATTTTCATTTCATTATATTATTAACATAGTTCATTATAATAAAACTTTTAAATTTTCGGCTGTTTCGACTGTTTTGATTTTTAGATATATTACAATTATTTAATTAAAATTTCTGTAAATTACTATTTTAAATCATTTACATTTTGAATAAAATTTATAATAATTATTTTCTACTCATTTTCCTATGATTCTTTTTAGAATTGAGAAAATAATGGAGATAAATTTTGGAATGTAAGAAATAGATTTTAGACCACCTATCACCTTTCATAGAATAAGCCTGGTTTTACTAAGAAGTAAAAACAATAAATAGGAGAAGAAACATTGTAATATCTTACAGTAACTCATTGTAATACTTTATTGTAATACCTTGTAATACCAGTGGATAATAATTATTTAAATAATAATTATCCATTGTTTATTTCCTAATTATCACCTAAAATGATTATTTAAAATTTCATCATTTGAAGTAAAATTTTATCCGAATGTGGGGAAATTTCAATAGAAAAATGTGAGGATTTCATAAAAATTAATAACCGTATTTTTCCTGTTTTGCGATAAAATTTATAAGAATATATCCCTACTTATAAATACTATACATACACAACTGACATATTGGATCAGTTTTTAATAAAGAAAAGTGTAATACGGACATAACTTCTTATTAAGCAAAACTTTTTATAAATAAAGTTATAAGTTTCCTGAGAAACACATGATAGTTGTAAAAATACAATAAACATAAATTTATACTTTATTATTTCAATTATTATTATCTATTGTTTACTTCCTAATTTTCTCCTAAAATGTTTATTTAAAATTTCATCATTTGAAGAAAACTTTTACCTCAATGTGGGGAAATTTGAATAGAAAAATGTGAGGATTTCATAAAAATTAATAACCATATTTATCTTGTATTGCAATAAAATTTATAAGTATTATATATCCCTACTTGTAAATATTATACATAAACACACATATTTGACCAGTTTTTACTAAATAAAAACGTAATAAGGATACAACTTCTTATTAACCCTCTAAGCGGTTCGCACGTACAATTCCGCCAAACCGATGATATCTTCAAAGCGGTTTAACGTACAATTTCCGACCTCCAAAAACGTTCCGAATATGAATGTAACGTACATTTCTGCCAGTGTTTTCCCGCATGGAGTTTTGAGATAGGAGGGTCAGGTCGATTGTTTAGGAACTGCACCCCTCCAAGACTGACATTTATTCAGGCATGCACCCTACTCCCTGAGGCACAAAGACGCTGATAGGTTTTCATGGATTTTTAAATCTCTATTTCGAAGTATTTCATTTGCGGTAACAGATGTATCTCTAATTGCACCACTTAAATATCTTGGATGACTTTCGTAAAAAAGATATAAATAATTTTCTTAAAGAATATTTTTATTTGTACTTTTAGAATCCATTATTTCTTATGGGATGATCTTCGAGACTTGGCGAGCTTTATGTGTATTAAAAATTAACAATCTATAATATCTATTTATATATCTATTTATAACCGGAAGTAAAGGGACAATAACGAGAGTGGATTTCCCGTATTCCATTCTAGTCGACAAAGGGTGAAGTAAAATATCATACAACGCTTTGCCCACTGACACAATAAATCTTTAGTATTTTTTTCTCGGTGTGCTCCACTTGGAGGGTTAAATTAAACTTTTTATAAATAAAGTTATGAATTTCCTGAGAAGAACTTGATAGTTGTAAAAATACAATAAACAGAAATATATTCTTGATTATTTAAATAATTATTATCCATTGTTTAATTCCTAATTTTCTCGTAAAATGTTTATTTAAAATTTCATCATTTGAAGTAAAATTTCATCTCAGTTTGGGGAAATTTCAATAGAAAAATGTGAGGATTTCATAAAAATTGATAACCATACTTTTCATGTATCGCAATAAGATTTATAAGTATTATATATCCCTACTTATAAATACGCTGTCTACAAATAAGTATTTTGACACCTATTTAAATGAAGATATCTGCTGTCCTGAGGTACGTCACGTCCTCCGCCAGTATACATCATGTAGGAATCAGCATCGGCATTAGTCGCATGAAAGATGTGGCTCAGTTCAGATATCTCTGATTTGAAGAAAGGTATAATAATTATCGGATATCACAAATGTGGCCGATACTTAAGGGTCATATCTAGGGATCTAAAGTATCCAAAACGATATGCCCTTTCGGATTAAGAAGTGAAAGGTGAGCGGTGACTGTCAGAATGTGCCCCGAATAGGCAGAACAACAAAACTGGGAGATGGACACCGACGAGTTCTGTCCAGAGAAATTCGGAAGAACCGTACCCAACCGATGGCCCTCATCCCAAGGAGTTTCAACAGGCATCCGGGAGTGTGGTTTCAATGAATACCATCCGTAAGGAAGCACATATGCTTGGTTTACATGGTTGTGCTGCCTATAAGCCTTTGATCACTAAGTCTAACAGCGCTGCTCGGTTAATGTGGTGCAAAACATATCGAAATTGGACCGTAGATCAATGGAAACGGGTTTTTTGGGGCGAAGAATCGAGGTTCACCCTTTACCGTTAGGATTTCAAGATGAGGGTCTTTTTATAAATAAAGTTATAAATTTCCCGAGAAGAACACGATGGTTGTAAAAATACAATAAACAAAAATCAGTACTTGATTATTTATTTCAATTACAATTTAAAACGATTTACAACTAAAACTGTAACATATAATTTCCTTAAATATGAGATACAAAATTATTTAAAGAATTTTCTGATGATATTAAATTTAGGAAACAATGAAAATAATCTATTAATCATAAGTTTTTATTCTAAATATATCATATAAATTTCATGATATTATAACTTAACCAATAAACAATAAATTGCTTTATCAAAATTGATTACATATTTTAATAATTTTTGAAACTTTATGACAAAAATAAACGTCATACCTGAAAAAAATCTAAAATATAAATTGCTTAATTTTCAAACAAAACTCTTATCATTTATTTATATTTGCCAGATATTATTTAACCTACTTACTACTTTGTATTATTTCTTAAACTTTTATATGCTTACTAAAGCAGCTTTTATAATATATGCATATATATGTATGTATATATTTAATAAAGAGTAAAATTTTATCTGAATGTGATTAAATTTCAATAGAAAAATGTGAGGATTTCATAAAAATTGATAACCATACTTTTCCTCTATTGCAGTAAATTTTATAAGTATTATATATCCGTACTTAAAAATATTATACATAAACACACATATGTGACAGGTTTTTACTCAATAACAGCGTAATACGGACACAAGTTCTTATTAAACTAAAATTTTTATAAATAAAGTTATAAATATCCAGACAAGAATAGGATAGTTGTAAAAATATAATAAACCTAAATCAATAATTGATTATTTATATAAATTACAATTTAAAACGATTTACAACTACAAATGTAACATACAGTTTCCCTAAATATGAGATATATAATTATTTAAAGAATTTTCTGATAATATTAAATTTAGGAAACAATGAAAATAATCCATTAATCATAAGTTTTTATTCTAAATATATCATATAAATTTCATGATATTGTAACTTAACCAATACACAATAAATTGCTTCATCAAAATTGATTACATATTTTATTAATTTTTGAAACTTTATGACAAAAATAAACGTCATAACTGAAAAAGTCTAGAATATAAATTGCTTAATTTTTAAACAAAACTCTTATCATTTATTTATATTTGCCAGATACTAGTAAAATTCTTGATAGGGAGTTACCCAATATCATAAAATATGTATCAGTAGAGAAGGTTTTATTGTCGTATTGAAAAGTTATATCACTTATTATTTAGAAAGAATGGAACTGCAAGCTATTGCTTTTTTATAGTATTATAACCTAGACAGCTAGAATTCCCTTTATAAATGTATACTGCAGTATTAACAATTTATTGCCAGGCTCTTAGAACATTTTATTTATTGGTTGAAAGAACAAAACTTTACTACTGCAAATTGCCCCAAATGTATTTTATATAAGTGTTTTTATATAGAAATATTCTCTGTTTGAAAATTATTAATAATTTACTTTATCTGATAAATACAGTACACAGATCATTGCATAAATTAAAAATAACTGAATAAATTAATATTAAAATGCATAATATAACTTAAAAGAGAATATTAACAAAATTGTGAATTTAAAATACTCTTAAATTAAAGAATAAAGCTATATCTAGGTCGAAATTTATGCATTAAAAATATAATTCTGATATATTAGTTGCTACGTTCAGTATATTCATACCTACCTACATCCAACCATATATTTATATTACACAATAATACACACACACAAATAATATTATGTGTATGTACAATTATATATATTATATATATATATATACATAGATATAATTAAATATCAGTTAAGACACAGTATCATAGTTCTTATATTTCTTATAGTTTCTTTATGCTTTTCTTCATGGTAGCTAACTTTGAAAATTCTGAAGTAAAGAAAAGCTTTGTGTTTTATTAGCGATATCTTCAGAAAAATTATTATTATGTTTCATTCTGTCAACGGTTGCAGTATAGATAGCTAAATGAGGCTTTTTCTTGCTTTATGCTCAAATTCATTTAATAATCATAGTTTGTTATCATAGTGTTTTTATTGTGGAGAGTTTAATTGTATATATCTCTCAAACTATTTACTACGTGTATTATTTTTAAAATGTTATATGTTTATAAAACAATTTTATATATATATAGTGTATATGTATGTATGTATTTATATTCGAAGAAAATTAAAAAAATTATCACACTAAATATTATTGTTATCATGTATTATTGTTATCATATATAATTCTAAAACTTGATAAAGAAATAAATTTACCATAAATGATACCAACTTAAAAAAACCTTATTCTTTATTAACTTATTTTCATTTAATTATATTATTAACATAATTCATTTTAATAAAAATTTTAAACCTGTAAGTAAATTTTCGACTGTTTTCATTTCGATTTTTAGGTATATTGCAATTATTTATTTAAACTACTTACTACTTTTATTATTTCTTAAACTTTTATGTGGTTACTAAAGCAGTTTTTATAATACACATATATAATATGTATATATTTAACAAAGAGTAAACTTTTATCTGAATGTGGGGAAATTTCAATAAAAAATTTTGAGGACTTCAAAAAAAATTGATAACCAAACTTTTTCTATGCAGTAAAAATATAATATTAATATCCCTACTTATAAAATTATACATAAAACACAATATTTGACAGGTTTTTACTAAATAAAAGATAAATACGACACAAGTTTTATTAAACTAAAATTTTATAAATAAATTATATATATCCAGACAAGAATATTTGTTGTAAAAATATAATAAATATAATCAATAATTGATTATTTATATAAATTACAATTATTTTATTAATTACATTAATTTATTATGAATTTAAAATACTCTTAAATAAAAGAATAAAGCTATATCTAGTTCGAAATTTATGCATTAAAAATATAATTCTGATATATCAGTCGCTACGTTCAGTATATATTCATACCTACCTACATTCAATCATATATTTATATTACGCAATAACTCGCACAAACAGACACAAATATATTTTTGTGTGAGCGTATGTGTATTTATGTATATATATATATATAATATATATAAAATATATATATATATATATATAATATATAAATATATATATATATATATATATATTATATATATATATATATATATATATTTTATATATAAATAATATATATTTATATTATATTTATGTATATATATGTTGTGTGTGTGTGTGTGTGTGTGTGTGTGTAAAAATATATTACAACACAGTATCATAGTTTCTTATAATTTCTTATAATTTCTTTTCTTGCTTTTGTGCATGATAGCTAACTTTCAAAACCCTCTGAAATAAAGAAAAGCTTTGTGTTTTTATTTAGCGATATCTTTCAGAAATATTATTACTTTTGTTTGATTCTGTCAGCGGTTGTATGTATGTATTTATGTAAATATACATACTTAACGTACCTAAAACTATTCTTAAATATAAGCTTAAAATGTCATTTGTACTTATTTTTTGAAAATAAAATAATCTATTAAGCTTAGGAAATATACTTACATAATTAAAGGTTTAGAATATTTTAAGAATCATTCAATACTATATGACTGTTTAGTATGATCCATGTCATAGTTACCATCTAAGCATATCACTGGAACAACAAGACTAATTTGTAAATAATGTACTCTGGATTGATAGGCTATATGCAAGTAGCATCTCGGTTAGGCATTTTAAAATTTAGATTCCAAAGTTAGATTCTTTTCACTGTAGATGGTGTACCTGATACATTTTCGAAAATAGTTAGTTTAAGTTTAAATATAAGTTATCATTCAAAACATTGAATATATCTTACACTAAGTACGTTCATTTGGAAGAAGTAGTAGTAAATGTTTTACTTATATTATAAAAATGTTTATAAATGGATGTATAAAGCAGTTCATGTTCACAACTTTTGGAGACAATCTTGTAAGACAATATAAGAATTGATAAATATTAGTTTAAAATTACTATACTTAAGCCATTTCTGAAATGTTTCTCATTTCATCCTGCAATATCTTCCTTTATTCCAGGTGTGGCCAACCTGCGGCCCGAGTGCCGCATGCGGCTCTTTGAAGGATAATTTCTGGCTCTCGACAAATGTACACGAGTTCCCTTTACATTTTTGTGTTATTATATTTAAAAAATTACAACTGATAGAGCTGCGGCAATGGTCGGTTAAAAAAATCGGTCTTTTTTTGCTTTTAAGAGATAATTCTCAAATTCCACAATTCAAACCGATTCACTGCATAATTCACCGAGAACATCTCGTTACAAAATATTTAAATTATTCTGATGTTATCAAAACAGTGTAACACAAAGTAAATTACATTCGCACCAATGCAAAAAAATCCTCGAGAATTATTATTATTATTTTTTTGAAAAATTAAAGGACAAAGAAATTTCAAATGATTCATTAAATATAATTTCTGTAAAAAAAACTTTAATATCTTTTTTCCATACCTTTTAAATACGTATTTAATTGCGGCTCGAGAAAAACTTCAAATTTTGAAAAATGGCTCGGATTGTCAAGGAGCTTGGCCACCCCTGGTTTATTCTGAATTTAATTATGTTATTGTTACCAGAGGAGAGAAGAGGGTGAACGCTTCTGGTATCCGCTGCTTGCGGGATAGACATTTTTTGGAGCGACACCAGAAAAAGAAAAAGAGAGCCATGTTTTTGCACGGCCGATCCCGAGTCGAGAGGAGTCTTTCATATCTACAAATGATAAATTGTATTCCTTAGGCATTTAATTGCATAAAACTATTTAATCAAGACATATTTTTCCATGTCTTTTTTAATGGGTTTTAATTTCTTCTTTCTCAAACACTAGGGCAAAGTAACTTTTTTTTACACATGTAAATAACCTTTGCACTTTATCAACTGGCTAAAATTCTCTTGACTATCCCTCAAAATTAATTCTGATTTCATGATTAAAACAAATTTCTAGTTAAAGGTGAGATCCTTAGGGGGAAACTAACCTCAGAACTCTAAATATCTCACCTTCCTAATTTCGCAAGTAAATTTCTCTTCTACAATTACTTGTAAGTACCGTTATTATGTTCAACTTTACTCGTCACCCAAGAGTCTCGTTTTCAACCCCCGTTAATACAATGATGTTCCTCCCAGTAATTATCGTAAAGATCCCTCCAATTACCTGGTTTATGTACTTCAAAGAAGATTGTTTGACGAAAGGGGGTTTCATCTAAATCTACTTGAAGCTATTTGTTTTCTTTGCGTGGGAGTTTAAAGCAAATTTCAAAAATGGAGTGATTATAATTTAATATTTTCAGATTATAATGACTGCCTCTGTTTTGTGTGATTTAGTGCTAAATGTATTCTTGTTTTGTTTTTTGTGACTATTGACATTAAGGAAGGTTTTAAACTTAACCTGAAATGAAAGCGTTAAATATAAGTATTTTCCTTTTCAATAAAATTTCATGTTTAATTTTTTACTAATCAGAAGATAATTTTGGATTTAATAAAATTGTTTTATTTCGAAGATTTTTTATCACAACCTGTGTTGACACTAAGGAAGGTTTTAAACTTAACCTCAAATAAATGTGTTAAATATAAGTATTTTCCTTATCGAAACAATTTAATATTTCACTTTTCTACTAATTAGAAGATAATTTTGGATTTATTAAAAACTTCATCTTTGTTAGTGTCCTTTAACATTTCCAAAGTTTCGTTACCACTTTTTCGGAATTTAATGCTAAACTTTATTCCTCAGTGTAGCTTAATATATTGACTATCTTAACACATTGTATGAGGAATAAGTACTAGCACGTTTTCTGACGATTGATACTAGTACGGGTTTGTGTAACTACATGGATTGTTTGTGGGTGCAAAAATAACGGTATATACAAGAAAACGAAGACGAATGCTATTGTCTAGTACATAGATTCTTGAAAAATTTAAACAAATAAAAACTAGCTTTTAAATCAGTTGATGCGAAACCACAGAACGGGAAGGTTGATTAAAATTTCAACTTAGATTTAAAATCAACATTTTATTTATCCTTGCGAAAATGATATTATATATATACACTCATGTCCATAAATTAAGGAAAATGAAGTTCAGCAATGCAAGAGACAAAGCAAAACAAATTTGACTTATTTGTAAAGTCTATTTATTAAACAAAACGTAAAGAGCAAAAAAGATGCTATATGTTTGACATAATTAATAAAAATTGCGATTTTTACTCCCTGGAGCAAATTTCAAAAAAGAACCTATTTTCAGAAAACAGTATAACATGGTTAGTATGATGGTTAATACGGAGTATGTCTCCCGGACGATGCAATACAAGCGTTACAACGCCTACGCATGCGGAGTATCAGATTATCAATCTGATCTTGGGGAAAATTACACCACTCATCAAGCAATGCCCTCCGAAGTTCCGATAGACAGTTGGGAGGGGGTTGACGGGCTGCAATTCTTCGGCCAAGCATGTCCCACATATGCTCTATTGGATTCAAGTCCGGTGAGTATGCTGGCCAATCCATACGGGTGATATCCTCCGATTGAAGGCATTCGTCTACAATGTTTGCACGGAGAGGTCGGACGTTGTCATACATATACAGAAATTCAAGACCCATGGCGCCCCGAAACAAACGTACATGTTGTTCCAGAATGACATCCCGATAGATGTGGCCTGTCATCGTTACACTCCGAACATGCAGGTCAGTTCTGGAACCAAGAATAATTCCTCCCCAAACGAGCCATCCTGCACCACCGTAACGGTGTCTTTCAATGGTGTTCTCTTGGTGGTAACGGGTACCTGGCGCTCTCCAAATGAATGTCCGGCGAGAATCAGAATGTAAACTGAACCTGGACTCGTCTTAAAACATCACACAAGACCACTGTTGCGGTGTCCACAATGCATGCTCTCTAGCCCAGCATAATCGCAGGCGACAGTGAGTTGCGGTAAGGGGAACACATCTGACATGCTTACGAGCATATAGACCAATGTTCCCTAAACGTCTGTACACGGTCTGCCTTGAAACTGTCGTACCGGTAGCTGAAGAAAGCTGACGAGACAGGTCTGATGCTGTGCTCCGTCTGTTTCTTTTGGCAGTAACTGCCAAATACCGTTCATCATTCGGCTTAGTAACTCGGGGGCGACCTGTGCTGTAACATCTACTCACATTACCATCATGTTCGAATCGCTGCCAAAGCCTGGGGATGACACTCTGGGCTATTCCAAGTTACTTGGATACTTCCAGCTGGGTACGTCCACATTAAAGTCGTCCGATAATTTTACCACGTAAAAAATCATCCAAATGCTTCCTTTGTGCCATAACTATGCGGTTATTGCACTGAAAGGTTTTAAAGCGGTTGTGAGCAATTTTACTTCTTTGCTACCATTCCTTATATACCCCTTTCATACACTCTCGTCATTGTGACGTACTATCCGCGCCATCTGGTGGTTTCCTGCAATTTGCATATTCTTCTTCAAGATGTGTGTGATAATTCTACAGGTGAAATTTTTATTTTAGAGCTCAATATCTGTGTGATTCTGAATTATCCTTAATTTATGGACATGAGTGTATATATATATATATATATATATATATATATATATATATATATATATATTTGTTTATTTGTTTATTTATATATTTGTTTATATATTTCAATATAAAATACGAAAAGTTGGTTAAAAATTTAAATAATTTCAAAGTAAATAATTTTCTATATATATATATATATATATATATATATATATATATATATATATATATATATATATATATATATATATATATATATATATATTATATTTATATATATATATATATATATATATATATATATATATATATATATATATACATATATATATACATACATACATACATACATATATATATATATATATATATATATATATACTTGTTTATTTGTTTATTCATATATGTGTTTATATATTTCAATATAAAATACCAAAAGTTGGTTAAAATAATTTCAAAATAATTTCAAAGTAAATAATTTTCGATCTATTTAGATTTAACTGAATAACTGAATTTATGCTCAAAACATCCACTCCTGGTACAATTCCGATGCGAAATGTACTCGCACACAATGTGTTATGATGTATTCTCAAGATAGATAACTGATAGAGTACTAAAAAGTTCCTGTGAATTAATTGCAGCTTCCGGACAGCTGTTCATTCAGTTAAAATTTCTGAGCCACTTGTTTTCCTTGGTTATTTTCTATAAAAACGCTGCAATTCCTTTCTCATTACTTCTAGGACAGATCTTGTAGATGGTGTAAAAAGGTAAATCCAGTTTCACATAACAGAGCAGAAATTTACTTTTTTCCCTAACACAGCAAGCAATACAGGCACTATATTCCTTTATACAAGACTGCAAAGCTGTTACCAATTTAGCCCCACCAAGATAGCACGTGTAGCCTAATGTATGCTACGGACGCTAGTAACATTATCCCCACCGATTCGTCATAAATTAAAATTAGGGACCAAGCAGAAGATCCCGAAGGTTTGGCATGCCACCCCGAGATGTATCGTTTGAGAACTTGGAGGACATTGTGACGAATATGTTTTACCTGCCCCAGTCAATTTTAACGAACACGGCAGATGTTATGCCAACTCGGTCTCGAACTCGCAACCTTTCAGTTACGAGATCACTGCCTTTGCCGACTGAGCTACTGATGTTCAGCCGCAATTTACTAATTTATTTCCTAAAACGTCCCAAAAACTCTTCAAGTGTTATGTCACAGTGATTTCGTCCCCTCTGAGAACAAACAGCACTCATTTTGTACACAATTTAGCTGTGCAATTTTCATACAAAATAAACCACCAAACCTTTACTATTCTTACATTTATATTTTCACACTCTTTATTACAAAATTCCTTATGGTGTGTGGGCATTATTTTCAAAATTCTCCTATGGCAGAAACACAAATGTTCTATTCTCTAAATAAATAATCTTTATCAGAGCTTTTTGTAGAGTTTATTGACATACTGACGTGCACACAGATACACATCAACTCTTAAACTTGAAGGTGGGGTCAATTTCAATTCTAAAGAAAGTAGTTTTTATTGTTAAAAAATGTAATTGGCATCATCGCTGTCAACCTCCGCTCCATTTTTTTCAACTCAATGTCTTCCTGCGTTGCCAATCTCAGAAAACTAAAAATAGCAGAAATAATCTCGAGCTCGAGACAACAAAACTATTTCAACTCGTTTTCATTTTTATGCTTACTGTTAGAAATGTCTGGATTGAAGAGCTAGGCTCAAAGATTTCAGTTGCACCAAGCCACGAAAATTCCAGCATATTCTCATCGTTTCCTTTTTTGATGGTACCCGGTGTAATTACTCTTTTGGACTATTTTTATATCACTTTATGTTTAACGTTCATTAAAGTTGATGTCACCTTGTTTAAAGTTCACTGGCCATTATTTTACAATAGAAAATGAAGGAGATATTCAATATTTACACTTAGGAAAGGCATTATGTATCCTCTAACCGCCTTCCTCCTGTCCCCGGAATAAGCGTTAGTGCCCTATTAATTGAGCCCTTGTATTTCTAGGATGGAATATTCAAAAGTAATGAACCAAAATTATTGCAACAAATGTTTTTATAGCCAAAAAAAATTACTTAATCTACCAGTTTCTGTGTTGTTGCATTACTTACAAAGGACATTAAATCCCCCTTTAATTGCTTAGCCATAGTGTTGCAAAAAAGTAGATCGTAGACATGCAGGCCAAACCATACCAAACACTTTTTAATTACATTCTTAACAATTTGCTATATTTTTTTTACAACGACACTATGGCTTGTCATGAAAAATTGTTTATTTGTACATTTTCTCACTTGATTGCGATATGGATATTATTTAATAATAATGTAATTCAATTATCCAAAAGAAGCTGCAAAAACATTATTTAAACAGCAGAAAAAATGATATTATAGTTCATATTTCGAAAACAAAACTATACATTTATTCATTTTTGACAGTAAGACTGAATTTTCACAGTAGTTTTGACGTAATATTAACAGTAGAAAATTATATAAACCTAAAAATTTTGGATTAAAACTAAATTCTAAACAACAAAAACAATCAATATAATAAATATTAACTCTGCAGATTGCCATCATACGGCATTCATTAAGGTTTACTCACGCAATATGCATATCTTGAAATAAGGAGCTTTTTTTAATTCTTATAAAGAATATGTAAACGATACTTTTGACTCATTATACAAAACAGAAAAGTCATATGATAAAATAGAAGTGGAAGTTTGGTTACAACATCATATTTTTCTTTTTTAAATTTTAAAATAAACTTTTATTTAAAGATAAAGCCTTGTAGGGAAAAAACTACCTTCGACCTCTTAACAATCTAAACTTCCTAATTTCCCTAGTAACTCTTGAAGAAGCTACTAGAAATAACTGAATATATCGTTATTATGCTTTAACTTTTATTTAAAGATAAAGCCCTTTTAGAAACAAAAAACTAGCATCGAACTTG